>JAOWBW010000686.1:43176-179870 GCA_026119855.1 Campanula takesimana | reverse complement strand
GGCAGTCCTTAGTCGGACGTAAGACCAGTTTTCTTGTCAAACTCCCCAAAGATGGAGTTGACCAAGCCTTGACCCAGAATGGTCTCTTTAGGTTCAAGCCTTTGTCCCGGCAGTCCTTAGTCAGACGTAAGACTAGTTTTTCCCGTCAAACTTCCCAAAGATGGAGTTGACCAAGCCTTGACCTAGAATGGTCTCTTTAGGTTCAAGCCTTTGTCCTGGCAGTCCTTAGTCGGACATAAGACCAGTTTTCCCATAAAACTCCCCAAAGATGGAGTTGACCAAACCTTGACTCAGAATAGTCATTATAGGTTGAGACCCTTGTCCCCGGCCGCCCTTAGTCGGACATAAGACCAGTTTTCCCGTCGAGCTCCCCAAAGTGGAGTTGACCCAAGTCAAACCTTGACTCAAAATAGTCATTATAGGTTGAGACCTTTGTCCCCAGCTGCCTTAGTGGGAGTAATACCAGTTGCCTCGTCAAACCTCCCAAAGATGGAGTTAACTCAAGCTAAGGCCCATAATGGTCATTTTAGGTTAAGGAAACCTTTGTCCTGGTAGTCCAAAATGACCTAAGACCATTCTGTGTAAGTCAACCCTCTCCATAAAGCCAAGTTGACCATGTTCCGTGTAAGTTAACCCTCTCCAATAGAGACAAGTTGACCATGTCCTTGTAATTCAACCGTCTCCATAGAGCCAAGATTGACCATGTCCCGCCTCTGCCTTGCCAAAAGTCATGCCCACTCCTTGTAAGTTAACCCTCTCCATAGAGCCAAGTTGACCATGTCCCGCCTCTGAACTCCCCAAGAGTCAGGCCCATTCCTTGTATGTCAACCCTCTCCATAGAGTCAAGTTGACTGTGTCCTGCTCTGACCCGAGAGTCACGCCTTTGCTTTGTAAGTCAACCCTCTCCCACAGAGCCAAGTTGACCACGTCCCGCCTCTGAACTCTCCAAGAGTCATGCCCCTCCTTGTAAGTCAACCCTCTCCATAGAGCCAAGTTGACCACGTCCCCCCTCTGAACTCTCCAAGAGTCATGCCCACTCCTTGTAAGTTAACCCTCTTCATAGAGCCAAGTTGACCATGTCCCACCTCGGCCTCGCCAAGAGTCACGCTTCCTCGTGTAAGTCAACCCTCTCCATAGAGCCAGTTGACCATGTCCTGGTAGTCAACCCTCTCCATAGAGCCAAGTTGACCATGTCCCGCCTCTGCCTCGCCAAGAGTCACGCTTCCTTGAGTAAGTCAACCCTCTCTATAGAGCCAAGTTGACCATGTCCCGCCTCCGACTCGCTCGGAGTCATGCCCGTTCCTTTAGGAGAGAATGACAGATATTCCCCTACACCTTAAGAGAGGAAGGCAGATATCCACCTAGGTCTTAGGTTTGAGACGCCAAGTTCCTCACCCGACCTTAATGGTCGCTTTTAGGTTTGAGTAGCCTTAAAATCTCTCGCTCCAGAACCACGATCGTCTTGATTCAATCTGATAGGGATACATAGGAATCCTTTAAAGACAAGGGTCCAGCCACTCGACCACCTTGGTCACCATCTCTCCCATCTTGGTAGCTCATCGGATCGGGATTCTTTCTTTATCGACAACCCCGCTTTCTTAAAAAGCGCCATTGCCGAGGGGCTCTGTAAGTACCCCAATCCAGATTACTATTCTCAAATAATTAAATTGTAGAATTAAGGGGTAATTTGGGATTTAATTAGGTCATTATAATGTTCAAGGGGTATTTTAGGCATTAACGGAATTATTCTAAAAACGGGAGGGCTTCTGAGTAATTTTGAACTCCAGATTATTCCTCATAAAGCCTAAAAGGACTTTATGGGAATATCTGGAAATTGATCAAGAAAAGGAGACGGGCGCACATTCGTTGTGCATTTTCTCAAAACGCATTGAGAGCCAGCCGACAGCCATCGCCACGTGGCCGCCCAGGATTCGCCAGACGCAGCCGCCACGCGCCTTGTCCCCCAGTGTGCCGCATGCGACCGACATGCCATCCACTCCCTCGCTCCTGACTGGCCGGTCATCTCCCCTTGTCTCCCTCACCCTCACAGCCACATATGTCGTGCCCCCATTTACCCTTCACCTCGCCTGTGTCACCACTACCCCTTCTAGAAGACTCACCAGCAGCCATTGGATCTTCCCAAGATATGATCTGGACCATTGAATCCTCTCAGCCTATTTTCATTCGAAAATGCCATTTTGTGACCAAAAAACCATTTTGTGACAAAAAAAAGTCGACAAAAAAAGATCCATTTTGTGACCAAAAAAAGGATCCAATTTATGCTCAAAGAATATCCCATTTTTGCTTGGCCCCTAAGCAAATCAATGACCAATTCCCCCTATAAATAGAGAGGTCATCCTCTCTCATTTCATCAATAATTCCCTAGCGAATTTACTCCCTAAAATTGATCTCTCTACAAAATTGAGTGGTTGTTTTTGGTGAAGGATGGTGATTAATCCATGTTAGTGAAAATCTTGGAGTCCATGATCTCTAAGTGAAAAAAGAAGCAAACTTGGGTCAATCAATTAATGATTTACCCCAATCTTGCTTAAAGGTTAAACCTTTATCCTATTATCATTCTTCATTCATCTCTTCTTTTTTTTCTTTGTTGAACTATCATCTTTGTTCATCTTTTACTTAAAAAAATGTAGTCTTTAAAGATATATGATTGGATCCAAAATACTCTTATGATCCCAATGGTTTCATCTTACACTTTTATGGTGTACTAAAATGATGAACTAAGTGGAGAAGAGAAATTTGTTACATTTATGCCATTTTTGTTTATGCAATTTAATTTATGTCATTTACATTTATGCAATTTAATTTATGTCATTTACATTTATGCACTTTAATTTATGTCATTTACATTTATGTCCTTAATATTGGCTTGGTGATCCATTGCACATCTAGGAGAGAGCCTTGTACATTTATGTTATTTATATTTATGTCATCTTACATTTAAAGTCATTTACATTTACAAGTCTTTGTTTTACAAGTCTTTATTTATTCATGTAAACTTTATATAACTTGGATCCAAATACCCATATGATCCTAAAGGGTTCATCTTGCACTTCAATAGTGCATTAAAATGATGAACTAAATGGAGATGGGATTTGTTACATTTAAAGACTTAACCTTTAATGTTTATTTCCATTTAAAAAGTCTTTATTTAAAATCTTTTCTTGTTTATCTTACTTGGATGATAAAAGCTACAATCTTTATTCATCCAAGTAATGATTTTCCCAAGTAAAGCTTTTATTTATTTTAATCTTATGATGATTACCTTACTTGGATGATAAAGTTGACCATCTTTTTTCATCCAAGTCATGGTTCTATCCAAGTAAAGGTATTATGGTTATTATTCTCCAATGATTGCTCAAACCATGGTCTTGACCTTGATCTTGGTTATTCTTACATGGGATGCATAGGATGAACAAGATTGTCCCTCTTGACTTTGCTAGCCTTTTCCATGGCTAAGTAAAAGTCCGTCCCTAAAAATACCATATTTTACTTGGATGAACATTATATTTTGCCTCTCTAAATTATCAAAGAACAAAGGCCATTAACATGCCTACATTTCATTTTCCAAAATCACTTTTTAAAACAAGTCGGTTTCTCCCATTTTCTAGAAAAACACATACACACACACTTGCACATTTTTTATCAACAAACTTAGGGAGACTCGGTTTTATGAGGCACTTTGGGTGAACCTTGGATTAAGTTCTTACCAAAGTGTAACGTGACCTCCGAATCCTTTTTCTCTAACCTTTTTTTCGTTAAGTTTGGATTTAAATTTAAACTAACGTGGCGACTCCGTTATCTTTTGGAATTACACCGTGTTTGATTCTCGAGGGGAAACTTTCCAATTTTTTTCCCTTGGGTATCTTACACAAACAGTAGATTTTATTGCATCTTCATACTTGATTTCACCAGTCCCCAAATCTCTAATGGCTTCACCTCTTGCATTTAACAGAGCGGCATTGGTGGAGATCCCATTTTCAAAAAATTTGGCACAGATGATTGGCACGAACTGAGGCTCATCCATGAGGAACAACGGTAGAAGCTTGGATGTCTCAAATAGTTGGAGTAGCTTCCTTCCAACCGTGTCCTGTTTAAATTCATCTTTTAGAATCCTTGAGCCGGGCAAAAAATTAGATGAATCCTGAAAAATAATCAAAGTTAGAAAGAATTTGAAAATCAACAGTTTGAAACATCAAGCAAACCGTGCGGTTCAATCAGATAACTAAACTTGGCGGTTTGAGTGAAGCTTACAAACTGTAACAAGGAATCCTAAAAATGAACTTATGCGGCATAAGTAAAGCAATAAGGGTAAAAATGTAAAAACATGAACACATAAACCCATGAAAGAAAAACGGGTCAAAAGGAATGTTTTTGAAAAAAGGTTTGAATGCATGAAGAACATAAAGAACAGAGTATGAACATGCAAAACAAAATCTTAACCAAAACATGAAAGAATTATATCAAAACGACCACAAAGGGGAGATTCTAACAAAATTCTAAATAAATAAGGGCAAATAACATCACATTAACCCAGAATCTGCAAAAATACGAAGAACATGCGAAAAAACCAAAATTTGATTTTGCTCAAAATTGGACACAAATCACAAAACAAAGCATACATTCAGTATATAGAAGAAATAACTAACATTATCCAACCAAGATATCAAAGCAAAAGCAAGAAATAATCAAAGAAGATGAACAAGCTTTTTAAGCTTCAACAATGTTGGACAAGAAATAAATACTGAGTTAGGGTTCAAGAAATCATACCATATCGGGCTTGGATGGCTTAAATGATGTAGAAGCAGAAGCAAGATCAATGGATTTCTTAGGACCCATTATGAATTTTTTTTAAGTATATATGAAATATTTTAGAGAGAGAACAGAGAGAGTGCGAGTATAGAGAACAGAAGCGAGAGAAAGTCTTTTTGCCAAATAAGGAAGAAGGTAAAAAGTGAAATTGAAAATGAATTTGTCTTTTATACTCAATTAACCACCTCGGGTAGTGGAGTGGCCATGACGGTTATGGAAGAGTAAACGTCAGCGAACCTGTCTATCGCATTTAATGCGGCACAAATAATTGCACAAAGGTCCTTAAAACTGAAGTGACATAAAGTAGGGACTAAACTACAATTATGCATACCTGAGTGGTTTGTTGATCAAACTGACATACTTTTACTCCACTATCGGTTTTGGTAAAACCGATATCTCTCAATTCTGTCTGCGGTTTGACTTGATCAAACCAAGTACTATCCTTTAATATACGGTTTGGGTGGAACTGATATCATCCTTTTGATTCTTCGGTTTTACTGGAATCTTGTACCGAACCTTTATTGATGCGGTTTCAATGTTGATAGTGTTGGGTTTCCAAGTAACATGCGCAGCGGAAAATAGCATTTAAAATTTTATGAAACCCAAAGCCCATAGATCCATTCATATGATTAAATCAAATACTTGCAATATGAATACTAGAAAAACTAACCTTTGATGACTTTGAATTTGGTCTTTGATCTTGGTGGAGAAATTGAAGCTTTAATCACGAACAAGTAAGAACACGAACTTTGAAGATGATGAGCTTCACCCTCTAGTGGTATCCACACTTTGAACGAATATCAAGAACACTTGATCTTGGTTGCTAGACCAAAATTGTGAAACACGTTTTCACAATTAATATGAACTATATGGAATATTATTTTGTGTATTATTTTGTTCTTCAATCTAGGATGTCTTAGAACAAAATAAAACTCTCTCAAACTCTTTGGAGACTTGCACAAAATCTATATCTTGTTCTGGCCTGAATTTGGCTGTTTATATATAAGTTAGACCTATTCCAAATAGGAAACTTGTGTCAAAACCCGTCTAAAATCCTTTTCCTAATTAAATCAGGAAACCTGTCCCGACTCACTGTGCGGCCGCCCAAAATCAGGTGTGCGGTCGCCCAAACATGTGCGGCCGCCCAGCCTGGTTTGTGCGGTCGTACACCAGGATCAAAGAGCCTTAATTTTCCAATATAGTCCTTTTAGGATTCGTTCTATTGTGTGTGACCCTCTAGGATTATACTAAGTTGGCAATGGGTTCAAACATGAATCCATAAGATATGATTAGGTTCTAACAAACCGTCATACCTACCCAAATAGCATAACTAGATACAAGTTCGCATTCCTTTAGAATATGTCACAATCTCTTTGTCCACCGATCTCATTAAACACAAGTTATGGTCAAACAGTCAACTTGTTCTTGTTCAATACTTTCTCGATTCCGAATATGTTGATAATCCAAATGACATTAATATAATCAATTCATTTGAGTCTGGCCGAACATTTCATCAACATCATTCCTACGAGAGGCCTAAGGTTGAGATCTCTCCGAAGAGGAACAAATCCATTTAGCTTATTATTCTTCCCTACGTGAATCCGATTATGCCAATCATATACTTTATAACTACCCGGTTAAAGGTAGCGTTTGAATATGTCAAACATAATGTTCATCAAGTGGAAGACTATAATAACTTCATGTCTAAGGATTCGAATGACATAACTAATATGAGATATATGTACGACATGGACCATGACATAAATCTCATACGGCGGGTCATGTCCAGTACCTTGTTCTAAACAAGTACCCATAAATCTAACATGATCATCCCATGATCATTTAGCCTTTATACTAGTGCTTAACAAGTACTAGGGACGAAGATTATTATAAGTAAACATGAACAACAATAATAATCAAAACATCTCTTTATTGATATGAAATAAATGATAACAAATTACAACGTTTATTAAACGTGCCTAGGGCACCACTACCAACAATCTCCCACTTGCCCTAGTCCCAATCTCCTATGTATCTAATACCCATGGACCTAGCATGACCTTCATGTTTAGCTTGTGGAAGTCCCTTTGTTAGCGGGTCCGCGACATTGTCATCAGTAGGTACTTTGCATATATTCACGTCACCTCTGTCAATGATTTCTCGAATGACATGGTAACGCCTAAGTATGTGTTTGGATTTTTGATGTGCCCTTGGTTCCTTTGCTTGAGCAATAGCACCATTATTATCACAATAAAGGTCTATTGGATTAGCAATACTAGAAACCACTTCAAGTTCAGTGATGAACTTCTTAATCCAAACAGCTTCCTTTGCAGCATCCGATACAGCAATATACTCAGCTTCCGTTGTAGAATCAGTGGTTATACTCTGCTTGGAACTCTTCCAGCTTACAGCTCCACCATTTAACATAAACACAAAACCCGATTGCGATCGACTGTCATCTTTATCGGTTTGGAAGCTTGCATCCGTGTAAGCATTTATAACGAGATCATCTTCCATTCCTCCATAGGCCAAAAATGAGTCTTTAGTCCTTCTCAAGTACTTAATAATCGCTTTTACAGCACCCAGTGATTCTTTCTGGGGTCGGATTGGTATCTACTGTCATGCTCAAAGCATAAGATACATCCGGCCTAGTACAAATCATGGCATACATGATGGAACCCAATTGCCGAAGCATATGGAACATCATTCATTTTCTCACGCTCATCTTTTGTCTTAGGACATTGAGTCTTGCTTAGAGAAACTCCATGTAACACCGGCAAGGTACCTCTTTAAAATTTTCCATACAAAATCTTCTAATGACCTTGAATGTCAATGTACTACTTTGGCTTAGACCAAGTAGCTTCCTTAATATATCTCTATAGATCTTAATGCCAAGTATATATACGGCTTCACCCATATCTTTCATTGTGAAGCACTTTCCTAACCAAGTCTTCACAGACTGAAGTGTAGAATGTCGTTTCCAATGAGTAATATGTCATCCACATATAAAAATAAGGAATAGCACTATGCTCCCACTAATCTTCTTGTATACACAAGGCTCATCTTAGTTCTTGATGAAACACAAACTCTTTGACCGATTCATCAAAACGGAGATTCCAACTCCTAGAAGTTTGCTTCAATCCATAAATGGATTTCTACAATTTGCATACCTTAGAATTCTGTTCAAAACCTTCTGGTTGTGTCATGTACACATCCTCTTGTACTTTTCCATTTAGGAAAGTGGTTTTGACATCCATTTTCTATATTTTATAGTCATGATATGCGGCAATGGCAAGCAAAATTCTTATAGACTTGATCATTGCTACGGGTGAAAAGGTTTCATCATAGTCAATACCATGAACTTGCCTATAACCGTTCACTACAAGTCTAGCTTTGTAAGTATACACCTTCCCATCCATGTCAGTCTTCTTCTTGAAGACCCATTCGCATCCTATGGTTTTTACACCTTCGGGTGCATCAATCAAATTCCAAACTTTATTGTCTTGCATGGATTGCAATTCGGATTCCATGGCTCCAAGCCACTTGTCCGAATCAGGAGAAGACATCGCCTCTTGATAGGTTGTCGGTTCATCATTCTTAATGATTTCCACCTCATTACTATCCGTTACGAGAAATCCATATCTCTCGGGCTCGGATCGTAACCTACTAGATCTGCGAGTTACTTATGTATTTTGAACAGATTCCACAACTCCCTTGTGGTTCTTGTTCTTGTTCCACTATTGGTTCAATGTTATTTTCTGGCTCTCGAATTTCTTCAAGATTTATTTTACTCCCACTGATTTCTTTGGAGAGAAACTGTTTCTCTAGAAAGACACCAGTTCGGGCAACAAACACTTTGTTGTCCGATTGGTTGTAAAAGTAATATCCTTTAGTTTCCTTAGAATATCCCATGAAAATACATTTATCAGATTTTTGTGCTAGTTTGTCGGAGACAAGTCTCTTGACATAAGCTTCGCAACCCCAAATCCTCATGAAAGACAAACTAGGTTTGTAACAACCCCAAAACCCGTCCCTATTTATTTTATATTTTAGGGATTTTTATTTGACTTATGTGTGCGTTTTATGTGTTGCATCATATTTTATGATTTGCACATCTTATTTGATTATTTGTGTTATTTCCTTAGTTAGTAAAATATAAGTTAAGGGGCTTAAATGTTGAAAACGAAACTTGAGTGACCAAAATGTAGTTTTGGGGTAAGATATTTATAACTTTTTTAGCTCCCTCCTTCTCTGTGTTTCATTTTCCCCAGAAAATTTCTCTCGTTGCTTCCCTAGGGTTAAAGAGAAAAAGGTAAGTTCAACCCATTTCGACATAATTCCTTTATATTACTTACCCGTTTTAAAAAAACTAATTATATAAAAATGATCAGTGCGAGTAGGGTCATCATTCTATCCGAACAAAACTTATTTCAGCGATACTTTTTCCGGAAATAGGTAAGTTACTAATTTCCCTTTAAATGTTAAAATGGTCATATATGTTATACCTGATACTTATAATTGTTATTTTCTGATTTGGGTAATATTTGTTATACTTTTAATTTTGGGACAAAGGGAGTATATAGTATGTTTGTTAGGTTGGGTTCAAAGTAGTATTAAAGTTGTTTTGAGACTGATTTTGTAGTCTTATTAAAGTTATAAATGTTAAGTGTTGTACTTTTGGGACAGTGAAACGAAAGGAGTATAAATCATTTTGGTTTTGGCCTGTCGAGTGTGTTGGGCGGCCGCCCAAAAGGGGCGTGCGGCCGCACACTTATCTTGAAGATTTTGTTCTTGAGAAAGCAGAATGTGTGCGACCGCACACCCTGTTTTGGGCGGCCGCACACTTTCCCCTGGATCTTATAGTTTGGTTAAGGAAACATATAGAAGGTTATCTTTGGTCTAATCTTTGGGGTATTGTCTAGGACCAATATATGAGTATCTTGGGATATTGTCATGGTTAATGAGAAGGGTGTTCAAGTGTGTGCAAGAATGTATTGTGACCTTGAATCATGTTGTTGTAGACTCTTTGTGAGTGATTCTTTATGTGCATCTCTGATGTGTTTGGCTTGGTTCATTATTTCAGAATCATTGCTCCGGTTGTTGTTGTTTAGGAAGTATTCATTACTGTGCTTCTTGTGGAAAGTCCAGCTGGTCTTGTTGTGGAGTCAGGCAATGAGAGAATTATAGTGGTACAAGTATATTCACTATAAGGTTTTCCATTGGTACCTTGTGTCAGGCGGTGGGAGAAATTATAGTGGCACACAAGCAAGTTCACTATAAGGTGTCTACTGTGCCTTCTCTATTTCCCCAGTCCAGATTGGCCTTGGATGGGATGAATTGCTTCCTTTGGTGAGCATTTGGGTTATGACTTTGTGTCATATTTCCCCATTGTTACTTGGGTTCTTATGGTTATGTTTTGGTTTTCGGGATCCTGGCTTCAGCTATTTATGCTGCTCAGATGGTTTTCTCAGTTGGTTTTCTCAGATGATATTCTCAGATGGTTATGTTATTTCGGTAAACCTTGGCTTGGTATTCTCGTAGGAGTGTTTACTCCTACGCTATGTGTTGTATGATGAGTTGGGCGTTATTTCCAACCGGTATGGGACGGTTGGCGATAGGGAGCCTCTCATGTTATGTACTAAATGCTATATGATTATTTGTTGATATTGTTTCTTTACGGTTATCATATCAGCATGTAACGTAGTTGCATTTTAGTAGCTTACTGAGATTTATACTCACCCTTTATTTGTTTACTGTTTTAGATAAAGGCGGGTCCAGGGGATACGACACTTGGCTCGGGAGGACGTTGGAGTGGTAAGAGTTGGGACTTGTTTTGTTAAGGTTACATTATGTAAATGTAAAACCTTTTGGGTAGAGTACCCGTACTTCCTATTGTCAAACCTATTTTGGATCATGTTGATGTATGTACATTTGTTTAAAAGTTTGTAATCCTTCGGGCTAAGTACTTTCGTTGTGAAAGTGGTTGTAAAGTTTGTTTCAAGTTAGATGAAGTCTTTGAACTTCAAGTGTGAGTTTGTAAAACTTTATAAAAGTACATTTCGAAAATTTTTAAAAGAATGTTTTATAACGTCTTCCACTCGTGTCCCGAGCGTGGGGCCAAGTAGGACCACGGGTCTGGGGCGCGACAGTTGGTATCAGATCTAGGTTGTAGATGATCTAGAGTGACTAAATGACCTAGGAGGGTAGTAGAATATAGAGTGAGTAACGTTGAGTGTTCTATGCAGGTATTCATTAAAAATGGTTGAGAATGAAGGAGATCAGGCTGGCTCTTCGGGGCAAAGGGATTCCAGAGAAGAGGCTCGAATTATGTTTCAAGGAATGTTCGAAGCAGCAATGAAAACTTTAAATGATCAGAGGCAAGAGAGGGAACAGGTACCACCAAGATATGGCTTACAACAGTTTCTGAAAATGAAGCCTATGGAGTATGATGGAGAGCCTGATGTATCTAAAACTGAAAGGTGGATTGAATCAATGGAAAAGATCTTTGATGCTTTGAGATGTTCTGAGGAAGATCAAGTCAGGTTTGCTACCTATAAGCTGAATAGAGCTGCCAAGCATTGGTGGAAAGCTTTGAAAACTAAATGGGATGAGATTCATGTACCTTACACTTGGGAGAATTTTCTGGAAAAGTTTAAAGAACACTTCATTCCCCGGGTAGATCAAGATAGGAAGGAAATGGAGTTTCTTAGCTTGGAGCAAGGTTCTATGTCAATTGCTCAGTATTCAGCTAAATTTTCAGAGTTGTCCAGGTATTGTACTCATTTAGTAGCAACTGAGGAGAGAAAGGCTACGAGGTTTGTGAAAGGTTTGAAAACTGTGATTAGAACTCAGCTAGTATCCCACAAGTTGCAAGATTTTCAAGATGCAGTTGATCGAGCCTACCAGGTGGAGCATGACATTGAGGAACATAAGAAGAAAATGGAGTTTTTAGGCTGCTTAGGGAAGGAAGTTAGGCAACAACAATAACGTGGTGATAATAGAGGAAATCAAGGTGGATCTTCACAATTCAAAGGGTCTTCTCAAAGACAGTCAGGTAATAGAAATCAAATTAACAATTCAGGGAGTCAGAGCATAGGAATTTGTAATTATTGTCAGAAAGAAGGGCATTCAGAAGAAAGATGTTGGAAGAAGCAGGGAAAATGTTTGAATTGTGATCAGTTGGGTCATTTTCAGAGGGATTGCCCTAAGTTTAAGATGCAGGCATCGAGAAGTGTAGTTGGGTCTTCTCAGGGCCAGAAGAGGGATTCTTCAGGAAAGCCTAAGGTGTAGGGTCGTGTCTTTGCCATTTCTCAACAACAGGCTTTAGATTCCTCTAATGTGATAGGAGGTATTATTTTTGTGTCTAGTTTGAGGGAACGTACACTTATAGACCCTGGCTCATCGTATTCTTATGTGTCTGTGCATTTTGCTTCTCGATTGCATTTGTCTTCTGAATCTCTACATTATGTGTTGGAGGTGTCTACTCCTATAGGGGAGTGTTTGGTGACCAATGAGGTGTTGCATTCTTGTGATGTGCATATACGTGAGCATGTTTTACCTGCTGATTTAGTTATCTTACCATTACAATATTTTGATATTATCTTGTGTATGGATTGGTTGGGTAAATATCATGCGTCTGTAGATTGTGCTAAAAAGGTGGTCACATTTTCTATCCCTAATGTTCCTAAATTTACTTTTGAAACTGTTTCCTGGGGTAGAGAGATTCGACTTATTTCTTATGTGAAGGCTAGAAAGTTGTTGAACCGTGGTTGTGCGGGGTATTTGGCTAGTGTTTCTTGATACTACAAAAAAGGGTTGCTGATATTGAGGATGTGCCTATTGTTAAATAATTTTCAGATGTATTTTCTTCTGAGTATGCTATGCCTTCTGACCGGGAAATAGAGTTCTGTATTGACTTACTTCCAGGTACAGCTCCTATATCTGAGGCACCTTACAGAATGGCCCCAGCTGAATTGAAAGAGTTGAAGGTTCAGTTACAAGAGCTACTTGATTGAGGATTCATTCGTCCTAGTGTATCCCCGTGGGGAGCTCCAGTATTATTTGTCAAAGAGAAAGATGGGTCCTTGAGATTGTGTATTGATTACAGAAAGCTGAATCAGGTAACTATAAAGAACAAATATCCGCTCCTCATATTGATGATTTATTTGATCAACTTCAAGGGTCGGTTGCCTTTTCAAAACTTGACTTGAGGAGTGGGTACCACCAGTTGAAAATCTATTCTGAAGACATTTCTAAAAACTGCTTTTCGTAGTAGATATGGTCATTATGAGTTTCTTGTTATGCCTTTCGGGTTGACTAATGCTCCGGCTGTTTTTATGGATATGATGATAGGGTCTTTAAACCTATCTTGATACCTTCGTGGTTGTATTTATTGATGATATTCGTTGTTTATTCCAAGTCCGGGAGGAACATGAACAGAATTACGAATGGTTTTTGTTGGTGTTGGTGCCTTAGGCACGTTTGTTAAACGTGTTATAAGTTATCATTTTATTCATAATGATAAAGAGATAATAAGATTATAGTTGCTCATGTTTTCTATAATAATATTCGTTCCTAGAGCTTGTTAAGCATAAGTATAAAGGCTAAATGATCATGGGATGATCATGTTAGATTTATAGGTACTTGTTTGGAACAAGGTACTGGACATGACCTGCTGTATGAGATTTATGTCATGGTCTATGTCATATATAAATCTCATATTAGTTATGTCATTTGAATCCTTAGACATAAAGTTATTATAGTCTTCCACTTGATGAAGATTATGTTTGACATATTCAAATGTGCCTTAACACGGTAGTTATAAAGGGTATGATTGGCATAATCGGATTCACGTAGGGAAGAATAATAAGCTAAATGGATTTTGTCCTCTTCGGAGAGATGTCAAGCTTGGCCCCTCGAAGGAATGATGTTGGTGAAATGTTTGGCCAAACTCAAATGGATTGAGTGCTCAATGTCATTTGGATTATCAACATATTCGGAATCGAGAAAGTATTGAACAATACAAGTTGACTTATTGACCATGACTTATGTTCAATGACATCGTGGACAAAGGGATTATGACAAATTATGACATGTTCTAAAGGAATGCGAACTTGTATCTAGTTATACTATTTGGGTAAGTATAACGGTTTGCTAGAACCTAATTATATCTTATGGTTTCATGTTTGAACCCATTGCCAACTTAGTATAATCCTAGAGGGTCACACACAATAGAACGAATTTTAAATAAGGACTATATTGGAATATTGAGTCGAAGGACTTTGGAGGAATTTGGAAATTAGGGAAATCTGGGCAGGTGTGCGAGACCGCACAAAAGGGTTTGGGCGGCCGCACAGCTTGGCTCAAAAAGTACCAGAACCTTCTAGATAGATGTGCGGCCGCACAGGTGGTTTTGGGCGGGCCGCACACCATGTCGGGACTGGTTTCCTGATTTGATTTGGAAAAGAATTTGGACGGGTTTAGACACAAGTTTCCTATTTGGAATAGGTCTAACTTGTATATAAACAGCAAAAATTTGGCCAGAATAAAAGCTAATGCTTTTGTGCAAATATCAAAGAGTTTGAGAGAGGGTTTTATTTTGTTCTAAGACATCCTAGATGAAGAACAAAATAATACACAAATAATATTCCATATAGTTCATATTAGTTGTGAAAACGTGTTTCACAATTTTGGTCTAGCAACCAAGATCAAGTGTTCTTGATATTTGTTCGTAGTGTGGATACCGCTAGAGGGTGAAACTTATCATCTTTAAAGTTTGTGATTCTTACTATGTTCGTGATCAAGGTTTCAAGCCTCCATCGAATTCAAGGTTGCAAAATCAAAGGCATCAAGGGTTAGTATTCTAGTATTCATCATGTTGTATTTGACTTAATCATATGAATAGATCTATGGGCTTTGGGTTTCATTAAATTTAAATGCTTAATTCCGCTGCGCATGTTACTCCGAAACCCAACAGTTTTATCTATTCTTCGTGAAAAGCAGTTGTTTGCTAAATTCAGTAAGTGTGATTTTTGCCTCAATGAAGTATCTTTTCTTGGGCACGTGATTTCTGATAAAGGTATATCAGTTGATCCATCCAAAGTTGAAGCTATTGTGAATTGGAAGAGGCCAGAATCAGTTACAAAAATTCGAAGCTTCTTGAGGTTAGCGGGGTACTACAGAAGGTTCATTGAGGGGTTTTCTAAGATTGCAACTCCCTTGACTCAGTTGACTCGAAAGAATGTTCCTTATGTGTGGGATGAAAAATGTCAAGTTAGCTTTGAAGAGTGAAGAAGAGATTGACTACAGCTCCTATTCTTGCCCTACCTAATGGTAATGATGATTTTGGTAATATATAGTGATGCTTCTAAAGAAGCTCGGGTGTGTATTAATGCAAAATGGAAGGGTGATTGCATATGCCTCGAGGAAGTTGACTCCGAGTGAGCAGCATTATCCTACCCATGACATGGAGCTTGCGGCTATTGTCTTTGCGTTGCACAAGTGGAAACATTATCTTTATGGAGCAAAGTTTGAGATTTTCACAGATCATCAGAGTTTGAAGTATCTTTTCTCCCAGAAAGAATTTAATAATAGACAACGAAGATGGATGGAGCTGTTGAAGGATTATGATTGCACTATTTCTTATCATCCGGGCAAGGCAAATGTGGAAGCTGATGCTATTAGCCGGAAGTCTTATGTAGCTTCATTGATGGTGCGGGAATGGAAGATGTTGGAGGATGCTCGAGATTGGAGTCCTTATGAATCAAATCATGGAGCTATTTTTGCGTACATTCGAGTATTACCAATTTTAGTTCAACAAATAAATGAAGCTCAGAAGGATGACCCGGAGTTGGTAAAGATTATGGATAAAATCAAAGATGGTAAATTTAAGGATTTCTCCCTCAGTTCTGACGGGGTATTGACTTTTAGAGGTCGATTGTTTGTGCCTAATGTTGATGGGATTAAACTTCAAGTTCTTGATGAAGGCCATAAATCGAGGTATACTATTCATTCCGGGAGTACTAAAATATATTAGAATTTGAAGCAACACTTTTGGTGAAATAATATGAAGAGGGAAATAGCGGATTATGTATCTAAGTGTTTAACATGTCAACAAGTTAATGCTGAACATCAAAGGCCCGCAGGATTGCTTCAACCGTTAGAGATTCCGGAATGGAAGTGGGAACATGTTACTATGGATTTTGTGACAGGGTTACCTCGTACTCGAAGAAGGTTTGATGCAGTTTGGGTGATTGTTGATAGATTAACAAAGTCTTCTCATTTTCTACCTATTGAGATTGGTTATTCTATGGAAAGGCTTGTAACCTTGTACATTAATGAGATCGTGAGGTTACATGGAGTTCCAGTGAGCATTGTGTCTGATCGTGATCCTAGATTCACATCTCGGTTTTGGCAAGCATTTCAGAAGGCTTTGGGTTTAGAATTGAAGTTTAGTACAGCTTTTCATCCTCAAACAGATGGTCAGTCAAAAAGAACCATTCAGATTTTTGAGGACATGTTGAGGGCTTGTTCAGTTGATTTTGCAGATTCTTGGGATATTCATTTGCCTCTCGTAGAGTTTGCTTATAATAACAGTTTTCAGTCCAGTATTAGAATGGCTCCTTATGAAGCCTTGTATGGGAGGAAATGTCGATCTCCTATCTGTTGGGATGAAGTGGGAGAAGCCAAGATTTGGGGTGTTCAGATGGTTAATGATTCAGTTGAGAAGGTTAAACTTATTCGGGATCGTTTGAGTACTTCCAGAGTAGACAGAAAAGCTACGCCGATCACCGAAGGCGAGACCTTGAGTTCGAAAAAGCTGACTTTGTGTTTTTGAAGGTTTCCCCTAAGGTTGGTATCGAAGATATGGAAAGAAATGCAAGCTTGCTCCGAGGTATATTGGTCCATTTGAGATTCTTGGAAGAGTGGGAGATCGGGCTTATCGTCTTGCATTACCTCCTTCTCTTGATAAGATCCATAATGTGTTTCATATCTCTATGCTTCGGAAGTATGTGTATGATCCTTCTCATATTTTATGTGTTGCATCATATTTTATGATTTGCACATCTTATTTGATTATTTGTGTTGTTTACTTAGTTAGTAAAAATAATGATTAAAAGAGTTAAATGATTAAGTTGAAACTTTAGGGTCCTTATTGAAAATATAAGTTAAGGGGCTTAAATGTTTAAAACGAAACTTGAGTGACCAAAATGTAGTTTTGGGCAAAGATATTTAAACTTGTTTAGCTCCCTCATTCTCTGTGTTTAATTTTCCCCAGAAAATTTCTCTCGTTGCTTCCCTAGGGTTAAAGAGAAAAAGGTAAGTTCAACCCATTTCGACTTAATTCTTTTTATTTACTTACCCGTTTTAAAAACTAATTATATAAAAATGATCAGGGCGTCGAGTAGGTCATTTCTATCCGAACAAAACTTATTTCAGCGATACTTTTTCCGGAAATAGGTAAGTTACTAATTCCCCTTTAAATGTTAAAATGGTCATATATGTTATATCTGATACTTGTAATTGTTATTTTGTAATTTGGGTAATATTTGTTATACTTGTAATTTTGGGACAAAGGAAGTATAGAGTATGTTTGTTAGGTTGGGTTCAAAGTAGTATTAAAGTTGTTGAGACTGATTTTGTAGTCTTATTAAAGTTATAAATGTTAAGTGTTGTACTTTTGGGCCAGTGAAACGAAAGGAGTATAAATCATTTTGGTTTTGGCCTGTCGAGTGTGTTGGGCGGCCGCCCAAAAGGGGCGTGCGGCCGCACACTTATCTGGAAGATTTTGTTCTTGAGAAAGCAGAATGTGTGCGACCGCACACCCTGTTTTGGGCGGCCGCACACTTTCCCCTGAATCTTATAGTTTGGTTAAGGAAAGATATAGAAGGTTATCTTTGGTCTAATCTTTGGGGTATTGTCTAGGACCAATATATGAGTGTCTTGGGATATTGTCATGGTTAATGAGAAGGGTGTTTAAGTGTGTGCAAGAATGTATTGTGACCTTGAATCATGTTGTTGTAGACTCTTTGTGAGTGATTCTTTATGTGCATCTCTGATGTGTTTGGCTTGGTTCATTATTTCAGAATCATTGCTCCGGTTGTTGTTGTTTAGCAAGTATTCATTACTGTGTTTCTTGTGGAAAGTCCAGCTGGTCTTGTTGTTGAGTCAGGCAATGAGAGAATTATAGTGGTACAAGTATGTTCACTATAAGGTTTTCCATTGGTACCTTGTGTCAGGCGGTGGGAGAATTATAGTGGCACACAAGCCAAGTTCACTATAAGGTGTCTATTGGGCCTTCTCTAATTCCCCAGTCCAGATTGGCCTTGGATGGGATAAATTGCTTCCTTCGGTGAGCATTTGGGTTATGACTTTGTGTCATATTTCCCCATTGTTACTTGGGTTCTTATGGTTATGGTTTGGTTTTCGGGATCCCGGCTTCAGCTATTTATGCTGCTCAGATGGTTTTCTCAGTTGGTTTTCTCAGATGATATTCTCAGATGGTTATGTTATTTCAGTAAACCTTGGCTTGGTATTCTCGTAGGAGTGTTTACTCCTACACTATGTGTTGTATGATGAGTTGGGCGTTATTTCCAACCGGTATGGGACGGTTGGCGATAGGGAGCCTCTCATGTTATGTACTATATGCTATATGATTATTTGTTGATATTGTTTATTTACGGTTATCATATCAGCATGTAACGTAGTTGCATTTTAGTAGCTTACTGAGATTTATTCTCACCCTTTATTTGTTTATTGTTTTAGATAAAGGTGGGTCCAGGGGATAGGACACTTGGCTCGGGAGGACGTTGGAGTGGTAAGAGTTGGGACTTGTTTTGTTAAGGTTACATTATGTAAATATAAAACCTTTTGGGTAGAGTACCCGTACTTCCTATTGTCAAACCTATTTTAGATCATGTTGGTGTATGTACATTTGTTTAAAAGTTTGTAAGCCTTCGGGCTAAGTACTTTCGTTGTGAAAGTGGTTGTAAAGTTTGTTTCAAGCTAGATTAAGTCTTTGAACTTCAAGTGTGAGCTTGTTAAACTTTATAAAAGTACATTTCGAAAATTTTTAAAAGAATGTTTTATAACGTCTTCCATTCGTGTCCCGAGCGTAGGGCCAAGTAGGACCACGGGTCTGGGGAGCGACAAGGTTTCTTTCCGCTCCACATCTCATATGGATTCTTTGGAACCGATTTAGTTGGAACTTGATTTAGTGTGAAAGCAGCGGTTTCTAGAGCGTAACCCCAAAAGGATATTGGAAGATCAACTTGACTCATCATTGATCGAACCGTGTCTAACAAAGTCCGATTCCTCCTCTCGGACACACCATTCCATTGTGGTGTACCGGGTGGAGTCAATTCTGAAATTATTCCACAATTCTTTAGATGATCATCAAATTCATGGCTTAAGTATTCTCCACCTCGATCCGATCGAAGTGCTTTAATACTTTTGCCAAGTTGTTTTTCTACTTCATTTTGAAATATTCTAAATATCTCAAATGCTTCACTTTTATGTTTCATTAGGTAAACATACCCAAATCTACTATAATTATAAGTGAAGGTTATGAAGTATTGAAATCCTCCCCTAGCATTGCTACTTAACGGTCCGCATACATCGGAATGTATCAACCCCAATAAGTCGCTTGCCCTTTCACCTAGCTTGGTAAAAGGTGTCTTAGTCATTTTCCCAAGAAGACACGACTCACAAGTGTCATATGACCCAAGGTCACATGAACCTAAGAGACCGTCCCTATGGAGTTTTGAGATACGCTTCTCATTGATATGACCAAGACGGCAGTGCCACAAATAAGAATGATTTACATCATTAGGTTTAGATTTCTTATTTATATGATAGACATTTTCATTATTTTCATTCTTGACATCCAAGATATAAAGGCCATTAAATGAATAAGCAATACCATAAAGCACATCATTTAAATAAATAGAAAATTTCTTATTCTCAATAAGAAACTTAAAACCTCCATTATCCAAACAAGAAATTGAAATAATATTTCTACTTAAATCCGGTACATAATAGCAATTGTTCAAGGCAAGTATTAAACCGGAAGGTAAAGTGACTTCATAAGTCCCTAAGGCTAATGCAGCAACTCTTGCTCCATTCCCCACGAGTAGGTCTACTTCACCCTCTTTAAGCAGTCTCCTATTTTTAGTCCCTGCACATTTAAACAAATGTGAGAACCACATCCGGTATCCAATTCCCAAGAATTAGTGGTAGAAAGGAGAATATCTATCATATATATACCTGAAGTCGATGTAGCCTTGCTGCCCTTCTTCTTCTTTTGCTCTTCCAAGAAAGCCTTGCAATTACGTTTCCAATGACCAATTTCTTGACAATGGAAACAAATTGCATCCTTTTGTGAATCGGGTTTTGCCTCAAAAGCCTTGGCAACCTTTGCCTTGCTTATCTTGGGTTTGAAAACTTTTGCCTTACCCTTTCCTTTGGCACCAGCCTTCTTCCCATCATGAACCAAGAGCACATGAGAACTTTTCTCCACAATCTTCATCTCCGTAGTTTTAAGAATCCCATGCAACTCGGAGAGATTATTATCCATTCCATGCATGTTATAATTCATCACAAACTGATTATAACTTTTAGGCAATGAATTAATAATGAGATCCGTGGCTAACTCCAATGGGATTGGATAGCCAAGTTTCTCAAGATACTCTACACAGCCTTTCATTTTAAGCATATGAGGACTCACTTGTTGCCCTTCATTCATTTTGCAAAAAGTGAATGCAACAATGGTCTTGTACCTCTCTTGCCTAGCTTGCTCTTGAAACATGGCTCTTAACTCTACGCCTATCTCATAGGCTTCCAAATGTTCCAAAATTTGTTGGAGTTTTGATCACATAGTAGCAAGCATGAGACAACTTACATCTCTAGAATCATTACGATGTTTCTTGTAATTGTCTCTTTCTGCCCTAGGGGCCGTAGGCTCTGGTTCAGCAGGAAGAGGCCCATCGAGAATAGACAACTTATCTTCCTGCCTAAGAACAATTATTAGGCTACGGATCCAATCCATAAAGTTCGTACCATTCTCTTGGAGCTTATCCTTCTCAAGGATCGATCGCAACGAAATTGATTGAGTGTTGTTAGTCATTATCTACAATTATGCAAAATTTCCAAAATTTAATAAGTACCAATTTTCATTAAAGAAATAAACA
Source organism: Campanula takesimana (assembly GCA_026119855.1). Classification (NCBI taxonomy): domain Eukaryota; kingdom Viridiplantae; phylum Streptophyta; class Magnoliopsida; order Asterales; family Campanulaceae; genus Campanula; species Campanula takesimana. Next base: position 158,853 of record JAOWBW010000686.1, on the reverse strand, counting down.
ATGTATTTTTCAAAAAAATATTCCCACTAAATTATATAACCTTCTAATACATCTAATGTATAATATAATTTAAATGGGTTAAGATCCCGCTTTAATTTAATTTTAAGTCCGCTAAGGCGGATTACACAAAATCAAATTAATTAGGTAGACAACTCTTGTCAATCATATCTCATATGACTCTTAGTTCTTTTTATGAGATTCTTTAAAAAATCCTATTTCAAAAAGCATGTTAAAGCTCATCTTTGCCTAGGCTCAAAACTGTTTTGACGCCCAATTAAGTCCAACCATTTTAAACGTATAGTTAATGTACCTCGCTAGGGTGTGCCCACATTATCTATCTTGCTCATACATGAATAAAGTCAATTCATCTCGCTAGGGCGAGTCTACATTAAATTCACCCATGTATTAACAAGTGTTTTAATCATGGCATGGCAATAAAGGACTTAAAATTTTCTTTGAAGGTTCATCACATATAGCATACAACACATTTATGAGTACATAATATAAACATGTTACGCATCAAGTTTAGGCACTAAATTAATCTCTATTAATTTAAGCATAATATTTATGTGTCATTAGTTTCTCTATAATTATGAGGATGAGACTATTTCAACTTTGGTTATTATCTCCAAATCAAGACAACAAGAAGTGCGCCGAAACTAAGCCATAAGGCATCCACAATTCCGCACTAATTCAAGAAACCAAGAAAGTAGTCCATGTGGCCGAAACTAAGCAATAGATGGTCTCGATGAACGTAGGCCAATTGCATCCACAATTCTACATGGATCTCCAATCTTTGAATCAAGAACTTTGTTTATCAATTTTAGCAATCATGAACTCTTCATAATTCTAACTTCGTTTTATCCTTGAAACTTTGATTGCGATCAAGTTTGGGAAACACAATCTCGATGAACGTAGATTAGCCATCCAAACCTTGAAACAATCTTAGAATCACAAGACTAAAACAAATAGGAAAATCAAACCTCAGGATTCACACCCAAACCAACTGCCCAAAACCCACTCCAGACAGCAGGTCTGGCTGGTCTTGTCACTGGTCTGGTCGGACCCCATCAATATTCCAGATTCTGACTCTGACCGAAAATCAAAACCAGAATCCTAACAATTGTGCGGTCACCCAAGAAAAACCTGTGCGGTCGTCCAAACTTGTGCGGCCGCCCAATATTTTCTGTGCGGTCGCACAGTAGCATCAGACAGAATTTTTAAAGTTCGAAAATTTGTCTCAAAATTGTTTTTCCCCGATTATCAAAACTTTGATCCAATCAAAATTTATAATCAAACAATTCAGAATCCATCATAATTTTTAGTGCGATTGAATAGTGCGATTAAAGTTGTAAAACAATAAACCACATAAAATCATATAACACATAAACATCATATATCCAATATTCATATCATGATAGGCACATAAACAATTTATATACACACAACATGATCTAGGTATTGAAATAATCAACATGAACGGGGCTCTGATACCACTGTTGGGTTTCCAAGTAACATGCGCAGTGGAAAATAGCATTTAAAACTTTATAAAACCCAAAGCCCATAGATCCATTCATATGATTAAATCAAATACTTGCACTATGAATACTAGAAAAACTAACCCTTGATGACTTTGAATTTGGTCTTTGATCTTGGTGGAGAAATTGAAGCTTTAATCATGAACAAGTCAGAACACGAACTTTGAAGATGATGAGCTTCACCCTGTAGCGGTATCCACGCCTTGAACGAATATCAAGAACACTTGATCTTGGTTGCTAGACCAAAATTGTGAAACACGTTTTCACAATTAATATGAACTATATGGAATATTATTTTGTGTATTATTTTGTTCTTCAATCTAGGATGTCTTAGAATAAAATAAAACTCTCTCAAACTCTTTGGAGACTTGCACAAAAGCTATATCTTGTTCTGGCCCGAATTTGGCTGTTTATATACAAGTTAGACCTATTCCAAATAGAAAACTTGTATCAAAACCCGTCCAAAATCATTTTCCTAATTAAATCAGGAAACCTATCCCGAATCACTATGCGGCCGCCCAAAATTAGGTGTGCGGTCGCCCAAACATGTGCGGCCGCCCAGCCTGGTTTGTGCGGTCGCACACCAGGATCATAGAGCCTTAATTTTCCAATATAGTCCTTTTAGGATTCGTTCTATTGTGTGTGACCCTCTAGGATTATACTAAGTTGGCAATGGGTTCAAACATGAATCCATAAGATATGATTAGGTTCTAGCAAACTGTCATATCTACCCAAATAGCATAACTAGATACATGTTCGCATTCCTTTAGAATATGTCACAATCCCTTTGTCCACGATCTCATTGAACACAAGTCATGGTCAAACGGTCAACTTGTTCTTCTTCAATACTTTCTCGATTCCGAATATGTTGATAATCCAAATGACATTAATCTAATCAATTCATTTGAGTCCGGCCGAACATTTCATCAACATCATTCCTACGAGAGGCCTAAGCTTGAGATCTCTCCGAAGAGGAACAAATCCATTTAGCTTATTATTCTTTCTTACGTGAATCCGATTATGCCAATCATATACTTTATAACTACCCGGTTAAAGGTAGTGTTTGAATATGTCAAACATAATGTTCATCAAGTGGAAGACTATAATAACTTCATGTCTAAGGATTCGAATGACATAACTAATATGAGATATATGTACGACATGGACCATGACATAAATCTCATAAGGCGGGTCATGTCCAGTACCTTGTTCCAAACAAGTGCCCATAAATCTAACATCATCATCCCATGATCATTTAGCCTTTATACTAGTGCTTAACAAGTACGAGGGACGGAGATTATTATAAGTAAACATGAACAACAGTAATAATCAAAACATCTCTTTATTGATATGAAATAAATGATAACAATTACAACGTTTATTAAACGTGCCTAGGGCACCACTACCAACAGATAGAACCGCAAGCTATTTTTGAATTTTCTAACTAAAGCCAAAATTCTTAACAAAATTTATTAGAACAAGAAGTAAATAGACATGAAATAATTTAAGTTAGTTCCAGCATACGCATTTCTCCTCGTAAATGAAAGAACCTGGAATTTTCAAGCAGTTTGGTGAGGATGTCAGCAATTTGATCATCGGTTCCCACCTTTGCTAGGAAAATGTTCTTCTTTTCAACATGATCATTGAGGAAATGATATCTTATGTCAATGTGATTGGTTTTTGAGTGCTGAACTGGATTGTTGGATATGGATATTGCTGCAGTACTATCACAGTAGATAGGGAAATTCTTCTCAAATTCTCCATAGTCTTCCAACTGTTGTTTCATCCAGAGAATTTGAGAGCAACAGCTTCCAGCCGCAATATATTCAGCTTCAGCGGTTGAGACCAAAACCGAAGCCTGTTTCTTGTTGGACCATGATACAAGACGAGATCCAAGGAACTGACATGTACCACTAGTGCTCTTTCTATCAATCTTACAAGCTGCAAAGTCAGCATCTGAATAACCTAATAAATCAAATGAAGATTCTTTGGAGTACCAAAGTCCAAGGTTAACAGAACCACATAAATATCAAATAATACGTTTAACAGCTATAAGATGAGATTCTATAGGGTTAGCTTGAAATCTAGCATAAACACACACACTGAACATGATATCTGGCCTACTTGCAGTTATGTAAAGACGAGAGCTAATCATACCTCGGTAGAGTATCTGATTAACTTTCTTACCTTGTTTATCTTGATCCAAACTGCAGGCCTTTGTCATTGGGGTATCAACTGGTTTTTCAGTTTTAAGCCTAAACTTCTTGATCAAGCTTTGGTATATTTGGCTTGGTTGATAAAAATTCCATCATGACATTGCTTTATTTGGAGTCCAAGAAAGAATGTCAACTCTCCCATCATACTCATCTCAAATTTACCTTTCATTAGCTTCTCAAACTTAACACACATAGTTTCATTAGTAGAACCGAAAATAATATCATCAACATATATTTGAACTAATAATGAATGACCTTTGTGTTTCGTAATAAATAAGGTTGTATCAATTTTACCTCGAGAGAAGCCTTGTTCAATAAGAAATTTAGATAGAGCGTCATACCATGATATTGGTGCTTGTTTGAGTCCATACAAGGCCTTCTTGAGTTTGAAGACATGGTGAGGGAATTTGTTGTCTTCAAATCCTGGCGATTGGGCTACATAAACTTCTTCTTGTAGATCACCATTCAAAAATACACTCTTCACATCCATTTGATATAACTTGAATTTCTTGAAGGAGGCATATGCCAAGAACAATCTTATGGCTTCAAGTCTGGCTACAGGGGTAAAGGTTTCATCATAATCTATCCCTTCTTCTTGCCTATAACCTTGACCAACCAACCTAGCTTTGTTTCTTGTTATAGAACAATTTTCATCCATCTTGTTTCTGTATACCCATTTTGTTCCAATTATAGTGTGATCTCTGGGTCTTGGAACTAGAGCCCAAACTCTGCATCTTTCAAACTGATTAAGCTCTTCTTGCATTGCAGCTACCCAACTAGGATTACTCAGAGCTTCATCTACCTTCTTCGATTCCATTTGAGATAACAACTCGGTTGTGAACAAACTGTGGTCATCTCTATGAGTTAAGCTTCCTCTTGTTTGAACACCAGAACTGATATGACCTATAACATTTGAAGTTGGATGGTCTCTATGCTCATTAATTTCTGGAGGGAGGTCTTCATGAACCACTACTTCTTGAAGATTTTCTAGAGGAGGCTCTTCTTGATAATCATTGAAATCTTCATTAAAGGTGATGATTGGGACTGGATCAACAGTTTGAATGGGGATAGAAGACAACAGTTCAGCAGCAACACCATTTGCGGTTTGACTGGATGCGGCTGGAGAACCTGATGGTGCGGTTTGAGTAGGTTGGTCATCTACGGCTGAATGATTAGGATAATTCTATCTGTCTCAAAATCACTAAAATCATCAGCAATATTTGGAGCCATATGTGGCTCAAGAAGATCATGTTCATCAAACGTAACATGGACAGACTCTAAAAATTTTAATGAAGTCTTATTGAAACAACGAAAAGCTTTGAATGTTTAGAGTAACCAACAAAAATACCTTCATCGGCCTTAGCATCAAATTTACCCTGTAGCGGTATCCACGCCTTGGTGGAGAAATTGAAGCTTTAATCATGAACAAGTCAGAACACGAACTTTGAAGATGATGAGCTTCACCCTGTAGCGGTATCCACGCCTTGAACGAATATCAATAACACTTGATCTTGGTTGCTAGACCAAAATTGTGAAACACGTTTTCACAATTAATATGAACTATATGGAATATTATTTTGTGTATTATTTTGTTCTTCAATCTAGGATGTCTTAGAATAAAATAAAACTCTCTCAAACTCTTTGGAGACTTGCACAAAAGCTATATCTTGTTCTGGCCCGAATTTGGCTGTTTATATACAAGTTAGACCTATTCCAAATAGAAAACTTGTATCAAAACCCGTCCAAAATCATTTTCCTAATTAAATCAGGAAACCTATCCCGAATCACTATGCGGCCGCCCAAAATTAAGTGTGCGGTCGCCCAAACATGTGCGGCCGCCCAGCCTGGTTTGTGCGGTCGCACACCAGGATCATAGAGCCTTAATTTTCCAATATAGTCCTTTTAGGATTCGTTCTATTGTGTGTGACCCTCTAGGATTATACTAAGTTGGCAATGGGTTCAAACATGAATCCATAAGATATGATTAGGTTCTAGCAAACTGTCATATCTACCCAAATAGCATAACTAGATACATGTTCGCATTCCTTTAGAATATGTCACAATCCCTTTGTCCACGATCTCATTGAACACAAGTCATGGTCAAACGGTCAACTTGTTCTTCTTCAATACTTTCTCGATTCCGAATATGTTGATAATCCAAATGACATTAATCTAATCAATTCATTTGAGTCCGGCCGAACATTTCATCAACATCATTCCTACGAGAGGCCTAAGCTTGAGATCTCTCCGAAGAGGAACAAATCCATTTAGCTTATTATTCTTTCTTACGTGAATCCGATTATGCCAATCATATACTTTATAACTACCCGGTTAAAGGTAGTGTTTGAATATGTCAAACATAATGTTCATCAAGTGGAAGACTATAATAACTTCATGTCTAAGGATTCGAATGACATAACTAATATGAGATATATGTACGACATGGACCATGACATAAATCTCATAAGGCGGGTCATGTCCAGTACCTTGTTCCAAACAAGTGCCCATAAATCTAACATCATCATCCCATGATCATTTAGCCTTTATACTAGTGCTTAACAAGTACGAGGGACGGAGATTATTATAAGTAAACATGAACAACAGTAATAATCAAAACATCTCTTTATTGATATGAAATAAATGATAACAATTACAACGTTTATTAAACGTGCCTAGGGCACCACTACCAACAGATAGAACCGCAAGCTATTTTTGAATTTTCTAACTAAAGCCAAAATTCTTAACAAAATTTATTAGAACAAGAAGTAAATAGACATGAAATAATTTAAGTTAGTTCCAGCATACTCATTTCTCCTCGTAAATGAAAGAACCTGGAATTTTCAAGCAGTTTGGTGAGGATGTCAGCAATTTGATCATCGGTTCCCACCTTTGCTAGGAAAATGTTCTTCTTTTCAACATGATCATTGAGGAAATGATATCTTATGTCAATGTGATTGGTTTTTGAGTGCTGAACTGGATTGTTGGATATGGATATTGCTGCAGGACTATCACAGTAGATAGGGAAATTCTTCTCAAATTCTCCATAGTCTTCCAACTGTTGTTTCATCCAGAGAATTTGAGAGCAACAGCTTCCAGCCGCAATATATTCAGCTTCAGCGGTTGAGACCAAAACCGAAGCCTGTTTCTTGTTGGACCATGATACAAGACGAGATCCAAGGAACTGACATGTACCACTAGTGCTCTTTCTATCAATCTTACAAGCTGCAAAGTCAGCATCTGAATAACCTAATAAATCAAATGAAGATTCTTTGGAGTACCAAAGTCCAAGGTTAACAGAGCCACATAAATATCAAATAATACGTTTAACAGCTATAAGATGAGATTCTATAGGGTTAGCTTGAAATCTAGCATAAACACACACACTGAACATGATATCTGGCCTACTTGCAGTTAAGTAAAGACGAGAGCTAATCATACCTCGGTAGAGTATCTGATTAACTTTCTTACCTTGTTTATCTTGATCCAAACTGCAGGCCTTTGTCATTGGGGTATCAACTGGTTTTTCAGTTTTAAGCCTAAACTTCTTGATCAAGCTTTGGTATATTTGGCTTGGTTGATAAAAATTCCATCATGACATTGCTTTATTTGGAGTCCAAGAAAGAATGTCAACTCTCCCATCATACTCATCTCAAATTTACCTTTCATTAGCTTCTCAAACTTAACACACATAGTTTCATTAGTAGAACTGAAAATAATATCATCAACATATATTTGAACTAATAATGAATGACCTTTGTGTTTATTAATAAATAAGGTTGTATCAATTTTACCTCGAGAGAAGCCTTGTTCAATAAGAAATTTAGATAGAGCGTCATACCATGATATTGGTGCTTGTTTGAGTCCATACAAGGCCTTCTTGAGTTTGAAGACATGGTGAGGGAATTTGTTGTCTTCAAATCCTGGCGATTGGGCTACATAAACTTCTTCTTGTAGATCACCATTCAAAAATGCACTCTTCACATCCATTTGATATAACTTGAATTTCTTGAAGGAGGCATATGCCAAGAACAATCTTATGGCTTCAAGTCTGGCTACAGGGGTAAAGGTTTCATCATAATCTATCCCTTCTTCTTGCCTATAACCTTGACCAACCAACCTAGCTTTGTTTCTTGTTATAGAACCATTTTCATCCATCTTGTTTCTGTATACCCATTTTGTTCCAATTATAGTGTGATCTCTGGGTCTTGGAACTAGAGCCCAAACTCTGCATCTTTCAAACTGATTAAGCTCTTCTTGCATTGCAGCTACCCAACTAGGATTACTCAGAGCTTCATCTACCTTCTTCGATTCCATTTGAGATAACAACTCGGTTGTGAACAAACTGTGGTCATCTCTATGAGTTAAGCTTCCTCTTGTTTGAACACCAGAACTGATATGACCTATAACATTTGAAGTTGGATGGTCTCTATGCTCATTAATTTCTGGAGGGAGGTCTTCATGAACCACTACTTCTTGAAGATTTTCTAGAGGAGGCTCTTCTTGATAATCATTGAAATCTTCATTAAAGGTGATGATTGGGACTGGATCAACAGTTTGAATGGGGATAGAAGACAACAGTTCAGCAGCAACACCATTTGCGGTTTGACTGGATGCGGCTGGAGAACCTGATGGTGCGGTTTGAGTAGGTTGGTCATCTACGGCTGAATGATTAGGATAATTCTATCTGTCTCAAAATCACTAAAATCATCAGCAATATTTGGAGCCATATGTGGCTCAAGAAGATCATGTTCATCAAACGTAACATGGACAGACTCTAAAAATTTTAATGAAGTCTTATTGAAACAACGAAAAGCTTTGAATGTTTAGAGTAACCAACAAAAATACCTTCATCGGCCTTAGCATCAAATTTACCTCGATGCTCTCTGACATTGTACAAGATGTAGCATTTGCATCCAAATATCTTGAAGAAGGCTATGTTGGGTGATCTGCCTCTCCACAATTCATACGGAGTTTTGTTGTGGACTTTGATGATTTGGGAGCGGTTCTGAGTGAAACAAGCTGTATTAACTGCTTCGGCCTAGAAGTACTTTGGAAGCTTGGCTTCTGCAATCATGGTCTTCCCGGCTTCAATCAAAGTTCTATACTTTCTTTCCACTACTCCATTTTGTTGTGGGACCCCAGCAGCAGAGAAGTTGTGATCAATTCCATGATCATCACAATATTGGGCAACACCATTGTTTGTGAAATCGGTTCCATTATCTGAACGTACGGCAATGATATCATCCAATTTCTGAGTTTGGAGCTGCCTAAAGAGAGCGGTTACGATGCCATAAGTATCATCTTTTGAGGCCATCATTTCCACCCATGTATATCTTGAAAAGTCATCAACAACCACCAAGGTATATCGGTTTCCTCCTATACTTGCGGTTGGGACAGGTCCAAATAGATCCATGTGAAGCAATTGTAAGCAGTGGTTCCTTAAAGGCGCGGTTTTGCTGGGGAATGACTATTTGGGTTGCTTACCATACTGGCATACTTTACATTTCTTATCATGGTGATCAGCCACTTTGGGTAGTCCTTTAACGAGACCGTCCCTTTGCAGTTTTGCTAGATATTTGAAGTTCAAGTGGCTGAGCCGCTGCAGACACCCCGCCTTGGACCTCTCATGTCCCGATTGTATACACATTCTCTATCTTCCTCTTTTCTATTAAGTTTTGTTACTTTTTGTTAACTTTCGTTACTTTCCGTTAAGTTCTTCACTTATTCCGTTAGTCTTGGATTTGACTAAGTGACAAAGTCAACCTTGAGTCTTTGTTTACTTTGTTTTTGTTGACTTTTGTGGTGTCGTTAAGTTTTTGACTGATTTCGTTAGTTTCGGGACTTAACTGCATAACGGGACCAACTTTTGGGTTAAAAAAATGGATTTCTGAAGGTGGGACGTGCGCGCCTTTGCCTTCCTTTTTGGGAGGCAAGCGCTTCCCATAGAGGGGGGTGGGATGTGCGCGCATCCCACCTCCAGAATCCCAAATTTTGCCAAATTTCCCTCCTTTTTCTGATTTGTAACCCCCAAAGCCATTATGCCTTGGCTTAATCCGGGGAAGGGCCATCTTTGTGACCACAAACACTTCTCTAACACCTATAAATACCTATTCATTCCACCATGAAAAATGAGGAAGGATTTTGACTTAAGAATACTCTAAAAAAACACAAAAGTTCATTTTCAAAAGGTGGTTACTATAGCCAACTTTGGCTCTTCCCCCATTCAAGCACAAGGTACAATGCTCACTTTCTTCTTCTAAAGTCTTAATTTTATAACTTCTCTTTATCAAGACTCTATATTTGCTTTCTTCATCTCTCATCTCTTTTAATGAGTATGCAATCTCCATAAAATGGAATTCAACCAAAAGGCCACTTCACTATTGAAGTTTGGTCAAGGTTACATTCCAACATTCTAAACACCATTTTAATTCACCATTCATTTCTTTATGTAATAGTTTGATATGTAATCTTTAGCATAAATTAATCAATAAAACAATTCTCTTTTATTTCCCTATTATTTCCCATTTCTTTACATTATAATTGTTAACACTTTTCTCATATTAAAATAAGGACATTTAGCATTAGAACACCAAAAGTAGCAAGACCCGCGTAAGCGGGGCGGAGTGGGTGTTTAAGTACTTCCCACTCCGTCACCTAACCCCCGAACCCTTCTCTTCCTGAATCTTTGGTTCGTAACATAAAATATGCTATTTCTTTAGGTTTTTCTTATGTTTCCTCAATAACATAGGTGGCGACTCTAACAAATTAAAACAATTTAGACATCCTAGGATAATTCACCTCTCTAGCCAAGCCGTGGTTTCCCGGGGTATCTACAGTGGCGACTCTGCTGGGGACAATTTAGAGGGTTAAACTTGCGTTTTCATCTTTTGGTGTTCTTTTATTCTGTTTTCTGGGCATTCTGGTAAAAAGGGTTGGAAGCGTGCGCCTCTGGCCTTCTTGGCCTAAAGCGCGCGTGTACGACCCCAATTACCAGAATCGCCCGCCTCTCATTTCGTCCTTCAATTCCATGTTTCTATGCTAACAAATTCTGCAGGGGAAAGAATTTTTATTTAGGGTCAAGGCAATCCCTTGAACCCACTGACTTCCAGGTTTTCACCCAGAAGCGGGCGCCTCCGCCCCAGTTTACCTAACACGCACGCCTCCCGAGTAGGCACCCAAATGCGCGCGGTTCTGGGCCATTTTCCAGAACACAACAGAACAATGCACATAAACAGAACAATTTTTACAGTGTGTGGGCACCGGGCCTACACATGAATGATTTTACTTTCTATTTATTTTATCGGTCAGACGGGTGATTTGAAAGTTGTAAATATGTGTTTATTTTGTTTTTTATTTATTTGAAAAAAAAAATATATGTCACTTGGCTTGACCTCACACTACATGCACATATTCCTATGAATTGCTCACTATCGAGTCGCACAAGTCCATAACCCCAAACCCGTGGAGGCCCGTCCTAGGAAGTTTCAAGCTCCACCCAACCTTGACTCTTTCGAAGCGGTAAACCTCAACCCGTGGCGTAGTTCATGACTACATGCTGGGGATGACCTTAAGCCTCTCATTAGCCGAGAACAAGCCAACACAATTCTAGTTAGGGTCTAACACTCCGTGACCAAGTCGGTTTTCATGTGTCGAGATTTCCCTAAACTAATGTCATCAAATCATACATGCCGTTTCCAAATGAAACAAGTGGTTATTATGGACGAAATAAAACTCCGTCCCCAAGTGGTTATTATGGACGAAATAAAACTCCGTCCCCGCATGTATGCTTTATGACATTAATTTAGTTTAATCCCGTCACATGTAGGTATCACAAGAGTGGTGGAATCCGATGAGTATATGGGACTATGAGAAGGTCTATATACTAATGTGATGATTCCACTATTTTTCTAGAAACCCCAAAAAGGACTCCGTCCTTCCGACTTTTGTAAATAAAAAAAAAGTCATTTTCTTATGTGGTTGAGTCTTTTTCTTGTTTGTGGGTAAAATTATTTTACCCAAAAGGTGTTTATGGGCCAATCTAAGATCAATAATGTTCTTCCAATAGGTCCAATGGCTTCCAACGGCAACAACAACAAGGGTGGGAACATTTATGTGTCCAACGAAAGGCTTTTCAACATAATAAGAGCCATGGGGCAACAAATGGATAGACTTGTCGAGGATGCCCGACGCAAAGACAATTTGTGGCAAGCCCGTTTTGATCTTGAGAGGAGGATTCACAAAGAAGAGGTTTCTGAGCTTAGGGCCCGTCTGCAAGAGCTCACCGACAACAAGGCAAAGGTCAACAGTAAAACATGCTCAAGTAGCCCGCCCCTCAAAAGTCAAAAAGGTGCCGCCAACAACCGAGTTGTCACTCCTCTCCTAGGAATGACCCGAACCGAAGCATTTGAAACTTTGGTGGCAAGTGGAAAGATCAAGCCTTTATAAGGGTACCAACCCAAGACGATCAACGCCAACCATACCCATCACAAATATTGTTGCTATCATCAACACAGTGGACATCTTACCGAGGAATGCTTCCTTCTACGAAACATCATCCAAGATTTGATCGATAATGGTGAATTTACATTGGGTGAAGAGCAACTCATAAACGAAAAGGCTCAGTTTTAAAATGGGGCTTCAACAAGAGATCATGCCACAAGGAGACTACAATGACAAGGATGACGACAGCACTCTCCGTTTCTCTTTCTCTACCTAGTAATAGGAATAAAAAAAGGGGAGTCAAAAGTCCTCTTATGTGTGCATTAAGTTTTCTTCCTACTCATCAATGTTAAAATTTGAGTCGGTCTTAATAAAATTCGTTCTTATCCTCATACACTCTTCTAAGTTGTTCAATCTAATTCTTGGCAAAATGATGAAAAGATGTCTAAACAAGTTTTGGAACGAAGGCTATCACTTGAACGCCTAGTGGCTAAACATTGTGACGAAGGCGACAACATCAAAGACAAATCCAAGACATCAAGCTCCAAAGAAGGATGGAGCAACAAATATGGAGCAACATCAAGAAAAGTTTTCAAGGGAAAAAAAACTCTCTAGGTTGACTCTTCAAAACAACCTAGGCAAAAGTTAGAGCAGAGAAAAAAACAAATCCCCCTCAATCAAAGAAGTGCACTAGATCAATATCATTTTCCAAGGACGAAGCGACATCAACAAAAATCACGACGAACCAACAATTCCTCACAACAAAAGGAGCATCAACAAGAACTACGGTGACCTGAGCCTCTATACTGGAGGAATGTAGGCAACGTTCGGGTCCGGTCTCATGCAATAAAGAAGATATGTTTAGCCCTAGTGCATTATGGGGATTGGCCTTCATCTCGAACTAGTCAAGACATCTTTGTACGAGTCATTTGACAATGAATTAATCACCTCAAGATTGAACTTTCCTAGATTTGAAATAATTTCACGTTCCTTGTCGAGTCTAGGGGCTTCTTCTCTTTTAGCTACGCTCCCAGTTTCTTGCAATCAAATTGGGGCTTTTCTTCCTTCTCTCTTAATGACTTAGTTGCCTTCGTGAGTCATTCAAAAAATATATAAATATATGAAGTCAATACTAGGCTACTTCCCTATTCAAGTCAATGTCACTCATCTCATCATTAGTGACAAAAGGTCTCCACCGCAAAATCATATGTCTCTCATCCTCAGCTAGAGTTAATGCACACTTCCTCAATAATCGAGTAAAAAAGAAGACGCAAAAGAGATGCCCGCTAGATTGAAAACCCGAAAGGGTGGTCTAGGCAAAAAACTGGGTGCGTCATAAAAAAAATGAGGGAGTGAGAGAGAGAAGGGAAAGAGAAATGGAGATCCCCAGCCTCTAAAGAAGACAAGTTCTACAATAAATCTCCTCAGCAAGTCAATTCCCCACCAAGTCAACTTCAGAATTGCAAAAGGCTCGACAAGATATGGCACAATCAAATGTCGTTTTGGGTTATCGGCATAAGATAGGTTGTTCTTGCAATATGCATTATTGGGTTCATGAGAAAGAAGGCCAATGGTAACCAAGATCCATCTGAGAACAAGCCCATCATTGAAGGGTACGAGGTTGCACAAATGGTCCCCAGTAAGTCAATCGGTTTGGGCAGTAAATAGCGACAACATGTAATTCAGTTTTCAAGCTTCTTCAAGTATGTGCCCCTAAAGTGTGTCGAAAGGCTTCTCGAGAAATGGAGTAACTCTTGCCATATCCTCTTATGTTTGTTCCCCCACACGAGGACGAGTCTCTTGCTTTGCTTTACAAATGATGACGCCCTAGGGGCTATGTAACTCAAGAATGAGAGTTTCTTTTGCTACTCTCGACATTTAATGAGCCCTAGGGGATACGCTCAAGAAAGATGTATGATACTATCCTCAAAGTCTCGCAAAGGGAATGACGAGAAGCCTTCTTGTCATGTGTGCTCGTGCCTGTTCCTCCAATCAAGGATGGGCCTTTCTTGCTCCACCTATAATCATGGTGGCACTCTAGGGGCTACACTCAAGTTTCAAAGTCTCCCTTGGCAAGAAGCAATTCACTTCACCTCCTAACAAAGGCCCTAGCAAATTTATATGCAACATTGGAAGCTTCCTCAATTAGTTTGGCACCGAAGGTCTCAAGGGGCTTCGCAACCTACAATCTTTTGGGATACGGCATTACAGTAATCCGAGAAAAGGGCAATATTGGGGCATCGCAATTGGCAATCTGTTTGGGGGATGATACCCGAGCAATACAATTTGGGGAGTAGTCTTATGGCTTTATGAAAGCGATCAAGCTTCAAGGATCTCTTAGTACTTCACGACAAAGGTCTTCTGGTTTGAATGAAGGGCTCCAATGTTATGAATGAATTTGATGATTCTTGTTAGGACTTACAACGAGATTATGAGGGAAGTCTTAGAGAAAAGGAAAAAGATTCAATATGCTAAACTCTATCAAAACAGGGTTATAGCGGGAAATGCCATGGCCAATCCCAATGTTTATGCAATTTTGCACCCCCTTCTCTGAGATCAAAAGCACAAGTTGCATCCGCACGAGTTGCATCCGAAGATTCGTTATTAGTTCAACACAAGAAGACTCAAGCAAACATACCCATTTGGGACCTTATCACGCCAAGACCTTATCATCCACAATCTCTCCCAATACATTTTCTGAAGACCTTGCTACACGTGGGCCTTCCACCACTTGGGTACCAACCAAAAAAAGGGCCATTCATCTCTAAGCAAGAGAAAGGAGGAGATCACTATCAAGAGTTCTACCAAACGGTGCAATGCCAAACCGATTCCAAGATAATTTGGGGCTTTACATCGAAAGGTCTTCACATTCCACCATCTTGAAGCTCGCCAACAATAAGTACATGACATTTGGGGCTTAACAATCTCTCGAAGCTTGGTATCAATAATATCCTCTTGGGGCTTGCTTACTTCAACAACAAAAGGCGATTCATTTGAATGGGCCAAGAGCTGATTTATCTTCGGGCTATGCAAGTCACTCAAAGTTTGGCATCGAAATCGTTCTAGGGGCTTTACAATTAACAACCCCTGGTATCTCGGCATCAAAAGTCTCTTGAAGCCCCATAATCGACAAATCTCTTGGGGCTAGACATCCATTTTCGTTAGGCACAACAGCGACAACAGAGTTCAAGCGAGGCAATCCGGACTTCGACCGAACATGATTTGATCTTAGGTTGGCTTTACAAACACACAATGGTTAAAATGGTTCACCCACGAACTAAAAAAATCTTTTTCTCACATGTGTACATATTCTTTTCCTCCTAATAAAAAAAAATCGACAAAAAGATTTTTATTTTTTCTTACTTGCGTGAAAGTATTTCCTCCTATATTCTTCCCCAGCATTCTCCATCATCCTTGAACTATGCTGGTCTGATTCCCTTCAAGGGATACGTAGGCAGCCTTTGGCACGACCAACCCATCATTTAGAATGTCATCTCACCAACATTCAATCGAAAGCAAGAGCAGTTCATCATCTTCATCAAAGCCACAACATCTCCATCTCGAATCAAGCGGCCATGGTACAAGCATTCGACAAATGGATTCACAAACGGATTCAGCAATGGGTTCACAAACGGACTCAACCATCGGATTCACAAACGGATTCGACCAATGGATTCACAAACGGATTCAGCAAAGGGTTCATAAACGGACTCAGCCATCGTATTCACAAACAGATTCGACAAAATGGAATCACAAACGGGTTCAGTAAAGGGTTCACAAACGGACTCAGCCATCGAACTCACAAACAGATTCGACCAAGGGACTCACAAACGGGTTCAGCAAATGGATTCACTAACGGGTTCAGCAAACGGGTTCACAAACGGACTCATCCATCGGATTCACAAACGGATTCGACCAAGGGATTCACAAACGGGTTTAACAAAGGGATTCACCAATGGATTCGTCAACAAGGGTTCACCAACGGACTCATCCAAGGGTTCACCAATGGACTCATCCAACAGATTTACTAACGGATTCATTAAACGGATTCACTAACAGATTCATCAACAAGGGTTCACCAACAGACTCATCCAAGGGATTCACTAACGGATTCATCAAACGGATTCGTCAACAAGGGTTCACCAACAGACTCATCCAAGGGATTCACTAACGGATTCACCAACGGATTCATCAACAAGGGTTCACCAACAGACTCATACAAGGGATTCACTAACGGATTCACCAACGGATTCGTCAACAAGGGTTCACCAACAGACTCATACAAGGGATTCACTAAAGGATTCATAAAATGGATTCACCAACGGATTCGTCAATGAGGGTTCACTAACGGCCTCATTCAAAGGTTCACTAACGGCCTCATTCAAAGGTTCACTAACGTCTTCATTCAAGGGTTCACTAACGTCCTCATTCAAAGGTTCACTAACGGCCTCATTCAAGGGTTCACTAACGGCCTCATTCAAGGGTTCACTAACGGCCTCATTCAATAAATTCAACAAGCGGATTCACTAACGGATTCAGCCGGCAGATTTACCAATGGATCAAGCCACCCCCTCTATCAACAAAAGTCACTGACACAGGGAGCGTACCTCTATCTATCACAATTTCAAATTCCTGCTTTATTTTCTTTCTTTTTTTCTTTGTTGATGTCCTCGGGGGTTGTCTTTCTATCGTTGGCGCGTTTTGCTTTGTAATCCACGTCGCCGAGGGGTTCTGTAGACACCCCTCCTTGGACCTCTCATGTTCCGATTGCATACACATTCTCTATCTTCCTCTTTTCTGTTAAGTTTTGTTACTTTTTGTTAACTTTCATTACTTTCCGTTAAGTTCTTGACTTATACTGTTAGTCTTGGATTTGACTAAGTGACAAAGTCAACCTTGAGTCTTTGTTTACTTTGTTTTTGTTCACTTTCGTGGTGTTCGTTAAGTTTCTGGCTGATTTCGTGGGATGTGCGCGCATCCCACCTCCAGAATCCCAGATTTTGCCAAATTTCCCTCCTTTTCTGATTTGTAACCCCCAAAGCCATAATGCCTTGGCTTGATCCGGGGAAGGGCCATCTTTGTGACCACAAACACTTCCCTAAGACCTATATATACCTCTTCATTCCACCATGGAAAAGGAGGAAGGATTTTGACTCAAGAATACTCTGAAAAAACACAAAAGTTCATTTTCAAAAGGTGGTTACTATAGACAACTTTGGCTCTTCCCCCATTCAAGCACAAGGTACAATGCTCACTTTCTTCTTCTAAAGTCTTAATTTTATAACTTCTCTTTATCAAGACTCTCTATTTTCTTTCTTCATCTCTCATCTCTTTTAATGAGTACGCAATCTCCATAAAATGGAATTCAACCAAAAGGCCACTTCACTATTGAAGTTTGGTCAAGGTTACATTTCAACATTCTAAAAACCATTTTAATTCACCATTCATTTCTTTATGTAATTGTTTGATATGTAATCTTTAGCATATATTAATCAATAAAACAATTCTCTTTTATTTTCCTTTTTATTTCCCTTTCTTTACATTATAATTGTTAACACTTTTCTCATATTAAAATAAGGACATTTAGCATTAGAACACCAAAAGTAGCAAGACCTGCGTAAGCGGGATGGAGTGGGTGTTTAAGTACTTCCCACTTCATCACCTAACCCCCGAACCCTTCTCTTCCCGAATCTTTGGTTTCGTAACATAAAATAGGCTATTTCTTTAGGTTTTTCTTATGTTTCCTCAATAACATAGGTGGCGACTCTAACAAATTAAAACAAGTTAGACATCCTAGGATAATTCACCGCTCTAGCCAAGTCGTGGTTTCCCGGGGTATCTACAGCCGCTTATGCCATAACAAGTTGCTTTCACTTATATTTTTTGCTACAAAACAAAGGTCAGCAATAGAAACAACATTACTCAAATGTATCATATACATATCACATGTTCTGTTGCCAGTCAGTAGTGTAACTCCGGAAGATGCATCCTTAATGAAGCAGTTTGTTGAGGTGAAGTTGCAGTTCATTCCTATATCACAAAACTGAGATATGGAGAGAAGGTTTTGCTTGAGTCCTTCTACTAGTGACACATTTTCAATAGTCACCTTTCCTCGTTTGATTGCTCCATATCCTACGGTTTCTCCTTTCTTGTTGTTACCAAACACTACTGGGGGGCCTTTCATACTGATGGTATCACAAAGAAGTTCATTATGTCCGGTCATGTGTCATGAGCAACCACTGTCCAAGTACCAAAGATCCTTCTTCTTCTTTGCATTACCAACCATAAAGCATGAAATCTGAAAAATAAAACATGAAAGATTTTGGTCCCCCTTATTCTTTGGGTCCTAGGGTTAGCATCTTTTTGGGACCCACACCTATTTGACCTTAGGATTTTTACGTCCTTTGGCATTAGGTGTGAACCTTAAAAGATAATGACCAGCACCATGACCATAATCAACATAAATAGCACAGTGAATAAATCCCGGTTTAGGTTGCGGTTTTACAAACCCCGTACTGACCTTCGGTTTCACATGTTTTATTGGGTCAGCGGTTTTGGCTTTAATAAATACTACCTTCTTGAGCTCAACCTTCCTCTTAGGTGCGGCTTTAGGAAATATGATAGGAATTTCCTTAAACCGACTAGGAGCGGCTTCATCACTTAATACTTCCTTGGTTGCCTCAGCCGCTGTGGATATCTTTTTTCACTTTGAATCTCTCCCAGTCTGGTTTTTAGGATACTCAAAAAAATAATTTTGCTTCTTAATTTCTTGTTTTGAGCCCTTTTTACCAGCATGATTCACCTTAGGAATTTCTTTGGTTTGTTCTTTTGGTAACACACCACCTTCGGCACAAAGATAAGGACACTTTCACCCATCACTGGTTTTTAACCCCAATCCACTTTTATCCGAAGTAAGAATTTGTGAACTTAGGATTTGTTCCACAGTGACACCCGACTTAGTCCACACATCGGTCACTTTTAGAAGTACATCCCTTTGTGTAGTAAGATCATGGATTTGGGTGAGAAGTACCTCGGGTCTATCCTTCATATAGCTGTTTTCTTCTTTAATTAATGATATCCCAGCAATTTGGACCTTGAGTTTTTCAATTTCCTCCTTGTGGGACTTGCATTCTTTTTGGGAATCTTCAAATTCCGTAGCCATTAATTTATATGCCTTTTTAAGCACAGTATGTTGTTGACATATAATATTAGCACGTTCTAATACCTAGTTATCATGGCTTTGATCTGCTTGAACCTCAGGAAAGCAGTTTGGTGTTGTAGGAGCTTTGCTTGATCTAGCATCAGGAATCCTTGGTGAAACTGACTTCATTTGTTGATTTGGCAGTGGAAGGCTTTCGTCAATTTCAAACTTTTCTTCAAATCCCATGAGGCAAAGATTTGCAATTTCATCTTCATCATCACTTTCATATGAATCAGATCCCATCCATGTCAGCGGTTGATCCCCTTGGTCAGCTACCATTCCTCTTCTCTTGACAAACTTCTTGTTAAATGGTTTCTTTGCTGGTGCGGCTTCATAGCGTGGTTTGGGACAACTTGAAGCAAAAGTGACTGGTTGTCTGCAGTTATAACAGATCAGGTCATCCCTTTTCTTAGGATCTGTGGTTTTGTTGAATCTGGTTGGAGGGACAAACTTTGCAGGTCCTTTGGGGGGTGGAAACTGAGATCTGTTATTCTTCCTGAACTTGGTGTATTTCCTCACATAGAAAGCAAATTCTTCATCATCCATGTCATCAAAATCAACTTGACAAGAGCATGATGATTGAGATGCTACACTCTGAGAATAAGAACTTTGAGGAGGAGTATAGGAATGATGAGACTGTTGGTAGGGTTGATGAGATTGAGAATAGGATTGATGAGACTGTTGATAATAATCAGAAGGTGCGGTTGGAGGATTGTATCTAGGAGCGGTTTGCAAGTGGAGGTGAGGTGCGGTTTGATGATGGTTTGGATTGTAAGTTGGAGATGAGGTATTGTTGAATGCTGCTAGAGAGATGTCTTAAATCTGCCTTCGGTTTCATGGACCTTTTCAAGCTTGAATTCAAATACCTTCAGCATGGCATATAAGTGATAAAGATCAAGAGCTTCCAGGTCTTTGTTATCTTCGATATTTGTTGTCTTAATAAGCCATTTGCTACCAAGAGCTTGCATGAATCTCATGTTCAAATCTGTATTAGAATAGACATGTCCAAGAGAAAAACAAACATTAACAATATTAATGAACCTCTCATAGCATTGATGAAGAGATTCCTTAGGATCTTTAACAAAATAGTCAAAGAGTCTTCTCTGTTGATAGAGGCGGTTCTTCTTAGTATCTAAATTTCCTTCCAGAAAGTTAACTATTGCATCCCAAGTTGCCTTAGCGGTTGTGCAGTGCAGCACCTTTGAATGAGTCCTTAGGTCAATAGCTGAGACAAGCATAGACATTGATTTTCCATCAAATTCTACATTATTGTGATCTGCATCAGTCCACTCACTTTCTAGCTTTCTAACTTCAGCCGGTTATCCAGCAGTTCCTGCACTTGGATTAGCTTTCATAGGAATATATGGTCCATCCTTAACCACAGTCCACAGTCTACGATCACATGAAATCATGTGTTTCATCATCCTATTTGTAACGACCCCAAAAACCCGTCCCTATTTATTTATATCCTTGGGGATTTTAATTTGACATTATATGTGCATTTTATGTGTTGTATCATATTTTATGATTTGCACATCTTACTTGATTATTGTGTTATTTATTTAGTTAATAGTAAGAATGGTTAAAGGAGTTAAATGATTAAGTTGAAAATTTAGGGTCCTTTGTGAAATTATAACTTTAGGGGCTTAAGTGTTAAAAATGGAACTTGGGTGACCAAAACATAATTTTGGGTAAAAAAATCTTCTTATAACATTGCTTCTTCTCCCTCTTTCTCTGTGTTTCATTTCTCAGCAACTTTCTCGTTCTTTCCTTAGGGTTAAGAAAGAAAAGGTAAGTTCAACCTATTTCGATTTAATTCTTTTTATTTACTTATCCGTTTTAAAATCTAATTATATAAAAATGATCAGGGCGTTGAATAGGTCATTTCTACCTGAACAAAACTTATTTCAGCGATACTTTTTCCCGAAATAGGTAAGTTACTAATTCCCCTTTAAATATTAAAATGGTCATATATGTTATACTTGATATTTGTACTTGTTAATTTTGTGATTTGAATAATATTTGTGATACTTGTAATTTTGGGACAAAGGAATATTTGGAAAGTTGATGTTGGTTGTGTAAAGAAGTCATATTTGTGTTGTATAACTCAGTTTGGTTGAATTATGTTTGGTAAGATAGATGTTGGTCCGTACTTTTGGGACGGTGAAACGAAGGGAGTAAAATTAGCAAGTTTTAGGCCTGGCGGGTGTGTTGGGCGGCCGCCGAAATAGGGTGTGCGGCCGCACGCTTATCCGGAAGGTTTTGTCTTGGGGCAGAGTGTTTTGGGTGGCTGCATAGGCTGGTTTAGGCGACCACCCAGGGTTGCTAAAAAATGGAGTTGTTCCATTTCAAGTGATTTAAAGTTCAAGCTTGGTCTAGGTCTTAGGTGATATCCTAAAGTACCTAGAGGGTTGTTGTGGAACGCCCTAGTGTTTGAAATTGGTTCCCTTGTGAACAAATGTGTTATGGAATGTGAATAAGTGTTACATGGGGTATTGTTGAACATCTTTTGATGTATGTTGGATTGGTTCATCTTTTTGATGTGTTTGGCTTGATTCCCTACTTTGGAATCATTTCCCCTGGTTGTTGTTTAAGCAAGTATTAATTACTATGCTCATTTGGAAGTCCAGCTGGTACTTGTTGTAAAGTCGGGCAGTGGTAGGGATTATAATGGCACACGAGCCAAGTTCATTGTAAGGCTTCTACCATTGGTTTCCCATTTTTAACCCCCTTCCTTGGGCCACGGATTGGGTCTGGGCTAGCTCTCCCTTGTGTGAGTTTAGTCAGCGTTTGGGTTATAACTATGTGTCATTTTCCCCCTCTTGTTTTTATTGTTGTTGTTTGGTTCATGAACCGGTTTCAGCCCTTTGGTGCTGCTCAGTTGATACCTCTCAGATGGTTATATGTTTGATTCGAGAACCTTGGCTCAGTATCCACGTATGAGTGTTTATTTCTGCCTTATGTGTGGTATGATGAGTTGGTCGTTATTTCCAACTGGTATGGGACGGTTGGCGATAGGGAGCCTCTCATGTTATGTGCTATGTGGATGTTTATTGACATAGTTCAATTTCGAGTATCATTTCAGCATGTAACGTAGTTGCATTTTAGTAGCTTACTGAGATTCATTCTCACCCTTATTTGTTTACTGTTTTAGATAAAGGAGAGCCCAGGGGATAGGTCATTGCACAAGGGAGGACGTCGAGGTGGTGATTTGGGTAAGACATTTTGGGAAAGTAAGTTTGGTATGTGAAGGCTACATTATGTAAATGTATAACCTTTTGGGTAGTGTACCCGTGACTTCATCTTGTATCACCTATTTTTGGAACATGTTGGTGAGTTGTAAATTTGTAAGTAAAGTGTGTAAGCCTTATGGATAAGTACTTTGGATTGTGAAAGTTTTTTTGTGTGGAATTGAAAACAAGTTTCAAGTAAATGTGTTTGGTTATATGAAACTTTTATGAAAGTACATTTCGAAAAATTTTCCTAAAATGTTTTATGATGTCTTCCATGCATGTCCCGAGCGTGGGGCCAAGTAGGAACACGGGTACGGGGCGCGACAGTTGGTATCAGAGCTAGGTTGTAGATGGTCTAGAATGACTAAGTTACCTAGGAGGGTAGTTGTGTATAGAGTGAGTAACGTTGAGTGTCTTATGCAGGTACTTATTGAAAATGGGTGAAAATGAAGGAGATCAGGCTGGTTCTTCAGGGCAAGGGGATGCCAGAGAAGAGGCCTGAATCATGTTTCAAGGGATGTTCGAGGCAGTAATGAAAACTTTAAATGATCAGAGGCAAGGAGGAGAACAAGCACCTCCGAGATATGGGTTAGAACAGTTCCTGGAGATGAAACCAATGGGTTATGAAGGAGAACCAGAGGTAATAAAGGTCGAGAGGTGGATAGAGTCGATGGATAAAATATTTGATGTCTTGAGATGTACTGATGAAGAACAAGTCAGGTTTGCTACCTATAAACTGAGTGGAGCTGCTGAGCACTGGTGGAGAGCTTTGAAAGCAAATTGGGATGAGAATCATGTACCCTATACTTGGGAGAATTTTCTGAAGAAATTAAAGGAACATTTCATTCCTCGGGTGGATCAAGATAAGAAGGAAATGGAGTTTCTTAACTTGGAACAGAACATTATGTCTGTGGCTTAGTATACATCCGAATTCACGGAGTTATCCAGGTACTGTACTCACTTGGTGGCAACTGAGGAAAGGAAGGCAACTAGATTTGTAAAGGGTTTGAAAACTGTGATTCAAAGTCAACTAGTATCCCACAAGTTGCAGGGTTTGTTGGGTTTCGATGTAACATGCGCAGCGGAATTTAGCATTTAAAATTTTGAAACCCAAAGCCCATAGATCCGTTCATATGATTAAATCGAATACAACAATATGAATAGAGGAGAAACTAACCCTTGATGACTTTGAATTCTAGCTTTGATTTTGGTGGAGATTTGAAGCTTGATCACGAAGAAAGTAGGAACACGAACTTTGAAGATGATGAGCTTCACCCTCTAGCAGTATCCACACCACGAACGAATATCAAGAACACTTGATCTTGGTTGCTAGACCAAATTGTGAAACACGTTTTCACAATTGATGTTAACTATATGGAATATTGGTTTGTGTATTATTTTTTTCTTCAATCAAAAGATATCTTGGAACAAAATAAACTCTCTCAAACTCTTTTGAGACTCACACAAACATTGGTAAAGAGTGCTGGCCGAATTTGGTCTTTTATACACAAGTAGGACCTATTCCAAATAGGAAACTTGTGTCAAAATCCATCCAAAATTTGTTTTCTAATCAAATTAGGAATCTGCCACCCGACAGTACTGTGCGGCCGCCCAAAATCCACTGTGCGGTCGCACAACTATCTGAAACAAACTGGTACAAAACTGAGCTAAGTGTGCGGCCGCCCAGTCCATACTGTGCGGTCGCCCACTTCTCCAGATTTCTAGAATTTCAAAAATTCCAATATAGTCCTATTAAAGATTCGTTCTCTTGTGTGTGACCCTCTAGGATTATACTAAGTTGGCAATGGGTTCGAACATGAAACCATAAGATATGATTAGGTTCTAGCAAACCGTCATACCTAACCAAATAGTATAACTAGATACAAGTTCGCATTCCTTTAGAATATGTCATAATCCCTTTGTCCACGATGTCATTGAACACAAGTCATGGTCAAACAGTCAACTTGTTTTTGTTCAATACTTTCTCGATTCCGAATATGTTGATAATCCAAATGAGATTGATCCAATCAATTCATTTGAGTCCGGCCGAACATTTCATCAACATCATTCCTACGAGAGGCCCAAGCTTGACATCTCTCCGAAGAGGGACAAATCCATTTAGCTTATTATTCTTCCCTACGTGAATCCGATTATGCCAATCATACCCTTTATAACTACCCGGTTAAAGGCAACGTTTGAATATGTCAAACATAATGTTCATCAAGTGGAAGACTATAATAACTTCATGTCTAAGGATTCAAATGACATAACTAATATGAGATATATGTTCGACATAGACCATGACATAAATATCCTCTAGTTTCCTTTGGATATCCCACGAAAATACATTTGTCAGATTTGTGTGCAAGTTTGTCAGAGACAAGTTTTTTGACAAAAGCTTTGCAACCCCAAATCCTCATGAAAGATAAACAAGTTTTCTTTCCTCTCCACATCTCATATGGAGTCTTTTGAACCGATTTAGTTGGAACACGATTTAGTGTTAAAGCAGCGGTTTCTAGAGCGTAACCCCAAAAGCATATTGGAAGATCAATTTAACTCATCATTGATCGAACTATGTCTAACAAAGTCCGATTTCTCCTCTCGGATACACCATTCCATTGTGGCGTTCCGGGTGGAGTCAATTGTGAAACTATTCCACAATTCTTTAGATGATCATCAAATTCTTGACTCAAGTATTCTCCACCACGATCTGATCGAAGTGCCTTAATACTTTTGCCAAGTTGTTTTTCTACTTCATTTTGAAATATTCTAAATATCTCAAATGCTTCACTTTTATGTTTCATTAGGTAAACATACCCAAATCTACTATAATCATCAGTGAAGGTTATGAGGTATTGAAATCCTCCCCTAGCATTGCTACTTAATGGTCCGCATACATTGGAATGTATCAACCCCAATAAGTCGCTTGCCCTTTCACCCAACTTGGTAAAAGGTGTCTTAGTCATTTTTCCAAGAAGACACGACTCACAAGTATCATATGACTCTAAGTCACATAAACCCAAAAGTCCGTCCCCATGGAGTTTTGAGATACGCTTCTCATTTATATGACCAAGACGGCAATGCCACAAATAAGAATGATTTACATCATTAGGTTTAGATTTCTTATTTATATGATAGACATTTTCATTATTTTCATCCTTGACATTCAAGACATAAAGGCCATTAAATGAATTAGCAATACCATAAAGCACATCATTTAAATAAATAGAAAATTTCTTATTCTCAATAAGAAACTTAAAACCTTCATTATCCAAACAAGAAATTGAAATAATATTTCTACTTAAATCCGGAACATAATAACAATTGTTCAAAACAAGAATTAATCTGGAAGGTAAAGTGACTTCATAAGTCCCTACGGCTAATGCAGCAACTCTTGCTCCATTCCCCACGCGTAGGTCTACTTCACCCTCTTTAAGTAGTCTCCTATTCTTTAGACCCTGCACATTTAAACAAATGTGAGAACCACATCCGGTATCTAATACCCAAGAATCAGTGGTAGAAAGGAGAATATCTATCATATAGATACCTGAAGTCGACGCAGCCTTGCTGCTCTTCTTCTTCTTTTGCCCTTCCAAGAAAGCCTTGCAATTACGTTTCCAGTGACCAATTTCTTGACAATGGAAATAGATTGCATCCTTTTGTGAATCGGGTTTTGCCTCAGAAGCCTTGGCAACACTTGCCTTGCTTATCTTGGGTTTGACAACTTTCTTACCCTTTCCTTTGGCACCTGCCTTCTTCCCATCATGAACTAAGAGCACGGGAGAACCTTTCTCCGCAATCTTCATCTCCGCAGTTTTAAGCATCCCATGCAACTCGGAGAGATTCTTATCCATTCCATGCATGTTATAATTCATCACAAACTGATTATAACTTTTAGGCAATGAATTAAGAATGAGATCCGTGGCTAGCTCCAATGGGATTGGATAGCCAAGTTTCTCAAGGTGCTCTACATAACCTTTCATTTTCAGCATGTGAGGACTCACTTGTTGCCCTTCATTCATTTTGCAAGTATTGAATGAAACAATGGTCTAGTACCTCTCTTGCCTAGCTTGCTCTTGAAACATGGCTCTTAACTCCACGCCTATCTCATAGGCTTCCAAATGTTCCAAACTTTGTTGGAGTTTTGAGCACATAGTAGCAAGCATGAGACAGCTTACATCTCTTGAATCATTACGATGTTTCTTGTAACTGTCTCTTTCTACCCTAGGGGCAGTAGGTTCTGGTTCAGCAGGAAGAGGCCCATCGAGAATGTACAACTTGTCTTCTTGCCTAATAACAATTCTTAGGCTACGGATCCAATCCATAAAGTTCGTACCATTCTCTTGGAGCTTATCCTTCTCAAGGATCGATCGCAACGAAATTGATTGAGTGTTAGTAGTCATTATCTACAAATATGCAAAATTTCCAAAATTTAATAAGTACCCGTTTTTCATTAAAGAAATAAATAATGTATTTTTCAAACAAAATACTCCCACTAAATTATATAACCTTCATATACATCCAATGTATAATATAATTTAATTGGGCTAAGATCCAACTTTAATTTAACTTTTGAGTCCACGGAGGCGGACCGCTCAAAAACTAAATTAATTAGGTAGACAATCATGTCAATCATATCCCATATGATTCTTAGATCCTTTTATGAGATTCTTTGAGAAATTCAATTTCCAAAGCATGTTTAATCTCATCTTTTGCCTAGGCCTAAAACCGTTTTGACGCCTAATTAAGTCCAACCATTTTAAACGCATAGGAACCATTCAATTTAATGTACCTTGCGGAGGCAAGCCCACAATAAACTAATGAACCTCATCTTGCTCATACATGAATAAAATTAATGCACCTCACGGAGGAGAACCCACATCAAGATCACCCATGTATAAACAAGTGTTTTAATCATGGCATGGCAATGAAGGACTTAAAAATTTCTTTGAAGGTTCATCACATATAGCATATAACACATTTATGAGCACATAATATAAACATGTTACACATCAAGTTTAGCCACTAAATTAATCTCCATTAATTTAAGCATGATATTTATGTGTCATTAGTTTCTCTATAATTATGAGGATGAGACTATTTCAACTTTGGTTATTATCTCCAAATCAAGACAACAAGAAGTGCGGTCGAACTAAGCCATTAGGCAACAACAATCCCGAACTAATTCAAGAAACCAAGAAAGTAGTCCATGTGGCCGAAACTAAGCAATAGATGGTCTCGATGAACGTAGGCCAATTGCATCCACAATTCCACATGGATCTCCAATCATTGAATCAAGAATTTTGTTTCTCAATTTTAGCAATTATGAACTCTTCATAATTCTAACTTCGTTTTATCTTTGAAACTTTGATTGCGATCAAGTTTAGGAAACACAATCTCGATGAACGCAGATTAGCCATCCAAACCTTGAACCAATCTTAGAATCACAAGACTAAAACAAATAGGAAAATCAAACCCCAAAATCCACACACAAACCAACTACCCAAAACCCATTCCAGATCAGCAGGTCTGGACTGGTCCTGTTACTGGTTTTGTTGAATTTTTTCGAAAAATTCCAGATTCTGTTTTTAATCAAAATCAGACTTTCTGATCCCTTTGTGCGGCCGCCCAAAAAGACCTGTGCGGTCGCCCAAAGGTGTGCGGCCGCCCAGAATCTTCTGTGCGGTCGCCCACGATGATCAGAATGTGCAGAATTTTCAAAGTTCGAAATTTTTGTCTCAAAATTGTTTTTCCCCGATTATTAAAACTTTGATCCAATCAAAAAATTAATAATCAACAATTCTGAATCCACAATAATTTATTTATTGCGATTGAATCATGCGATTAAAGTTGTAAAACAATAAACCACATAAAATCACATAACACATAAACATCATATATTCCAATATTCATATCATGCAAGGCACATAAACAATTTATATACACATAACATGATCTAGGTATTGAAATAATCAACATGAGGGGGGCTCTGATACCACTGTTGGGTTTCGATGTAACATGCGCAGTGGAATTTAGCATTGAAAATTTTGAAACCCAAAGCCCATAGATCCGTTCATATGATTAAATCGAATACAACAATATGAATAGAGGAGAAACTAACCCTTGATGACTTTGAATTCAAGCTTTGATCTTGGTGGATATTTGAAGCTTGATCACGAAAAAAGTAGGAACACGAACTTTGAAGATGATGAGCTTCACCCTCTACCGGTATCCACACCATGAACGAATATCAAGAACACTTGATCTTGGTTGCTAGACCAAATTGTGAAACACGTTTTCACAATTGATGTGAACTATATGGAATATTGGTTTGTGTATTATTTTGTTCTTCAATCAAAAGATATCTTGGAACAAAATAAACTCTCTCAAACTCTTTTGAGACTCACACAAACATTGGTAAAGAGTGCTGGCCGAATTTGGTCTTTTATACACAAGTAGGACCTATTCCAAATAGGAAACTTGTGTCAAAATCCGTCCAAAATTCGTTTCCTAATCAAATTAGGAATCTGCCACCCGACAGTACTGTGCGGCCGCCCAAAATCCACTGTGCGGTCACACAACTATCTGAAACAAACTCGTACAAAACTGAGCTAAGTGTGCGGCCGCCCAGTCCATACTGTACGGTCGCCCACTTCCCCAGATTTCCAGAATTTCCAAAATTCCAATATAGTCCTTTTAAAGATTCGTTCTCTTGTGTGTGACCCTCTAGGATTATACTAAGTTGGCAATGGGTTCGAACATGAAACCATAAGATATGATTAGGTTCTAGCAAACCGTCATACCTACCCAAATAGTATAACTAGATACAAGTTCGCATTCCTTTAGAATATGTCATAATCCCTTTGTCCACGATGTCATTGAACACAAGTCATGGTCAAACAGTCAACTTGTTTTTGTTCAATACTTTGTCGATTCCGAATATGTTGATAATCCAAATGACATTGATCCAATCAATTCATTTGAGTCCGGCCGAACATTTCATCAACATCATTCCTACGAGAGGCCCAAGTTTGACATCTCTCCGAAGAGGGACAAATCCATTTAGCTTATTATTCTTCCCTACGTGAATCCGATTATGCCAATCATACCCTTTATAACTACCCGGTTAAAGGCAACGTTTGAATATGTCAAACATAATGTTCATCAAGTGGAAGACTATAATAACTTCATGTCTAAGGATTCAAATGACATAACTAATATGAGATATATGTTCGACATAGACTATGACATAAATCTCATAGAGCGGGTCATGTCTAGTACCTTGTTCCAAACAAGTACCCATATATCTAACATGATCATCCCATGATCATTTAGCCTTTATACTAGTGCTTAACAAGTACTAGGGATGGAGATTATTATAAGTAAACATGAACAATAATAATAATCAAAACATTTCTTTATTGATATGAAATAAATGATAACAATTACAACGTTTATTAAACGTGCCTAGGGCACCACTACCAACAGGATTTTCAAGATGATGTTGATAGAGCATATCAGGTGGAGCATGATATAGAAGAGCATAAGACGAAAGTTGAATTGGCAGGTACAGGAAGGCAAGGAAGACCTCAACCACAGCGTGGTGATAGTCGAGGAGGTCAGGGAATACCATCACAATTTAGAGGGCAACCACAAGGGCAACTAATTTCCAGGAATCAAGGTAACACCCTGGGAAATCAAGGTAGAAGAATATACAATTACTGTCAGAAGGAAGGGCACACTGAAGAGCGATGTTGGAAGAAGCAGGGAAAGTGTTTGAATTATGGTCAGCTTGGCCATTTTTAGAAGGATTGTCCAAGATCAAGGATTGTACCATATGGGAGTGGAGCAGGATCATCTCAGGGTTAGAAGAGGGATGCCTCAGGGAAGCCTAAGGTGCAAGGTCGTGTTTTTGCTATCAACCAACAACAGGCTTCAAAATCTTCTAACGTGATAGGAGGTATAATTTCTGTGTCTAGTTTGAGGGCACGAGCACTTATAGACCCTGGCTCTTCGCATTCTTATGTGTCTGTGCATTTTGCTTCTCAATTGCGTGTTTCTTTTGAATCTCTACCTTATGTGTTAGAAGTGTCTACTCTAATAGGGGAGTGTTTGGTGACTAATAAGGTGTTACATGGCTGTGATGTACATATTTGGGAGCATGTTTTATTTGATGATTTAGTTGTTTTGCCATTACAAGATTTTGATATTATCTTGGAAATGGATTGGTTGAGTAAATGCCATGCTTCAGTTGATTGTTATAAAAAGGTGGTTACATTTTCTATTCTTGATGTGCCTGAATTTACTTTTGAGGCTGTTCCTTTAGGTAAGGGAATTCATATTATTTCTTATGTGAAAGCTATAAAGTTGTTGCATCGTGGTTGCACGGGGTATTTGGCTAGTGTTCTGGATACTACTAAAAGGTTGCCTGAAGTAGAGGATGTGTATAAAGTGAAAGAATTTCCTGATGTGTTCTCTACTGAGTATTCTACGCCTCCTAATAGGGAGATCGAGTTTTGTATTGACTTCCAGGTACTACCCCGATATCTGAGTCACCTTACAGAATTGCTCTAGCTGAATTAAAGGAGTTGAAAATTCAACTGCAAGAGTTGCTTGATAGATAAACGACTATTTTATAGTCTTTTATGATATATTTTACATACTTTTTTATCCCAATTCCTAGCTTTATTTAGTCAATTTTTTATCTCTATTTACATCTTTTATTTGGATGTGATGCTTGGTGTTACTTTGTGGTTAAAACAGGTCTTTCGGGTTAAAATATGACTCATATAGTGAATCGGAGCAAAAAGGTTGAAGATGGAACAATTTAACCAAGTCAAACCAGCCCGGACCATGTTCAAGACCCGCCCAGGTGCTCGGCCGAGCACCACCCTTGACTCGGCCGAGCATAGCGAATCAGAAAGGCAGATTTATTTTCAAAGGCTTGCTCGGCCGAGCACTTTTCCTTGACTCGGCCGAGCATCCCCTGTTCAGCAACTTTTCAGATTTCTCCAAAAGGCACCTTTTCAAGAAACCTTCCGGGAAAAAGCACATCTCTTCCTCCATGGCCTATATAAAAGACTAGAAACCAGTAGTTTAAAGGGGGAGAATTTATTGTAACATTACTCTACTAAATTTTAGTCTCAAATATTATTATTTTATATCTTTTTGGAGGTGTTCTTGAGGAAAAGCAATAAATATTCTTACAGAGTTATTCTCAGCCCTTTGTCTTCATCCAAATCTGAATAAGTGTTTCTCATCTCTCCTTATTATTTTTATCTTGTTCATGTTTTGATTTCACAAATGGCTTGTGAGTAATTCTCCCTTTTTCTCGGGGTTGGAATTCAACACCATATGTTCATCAACTTTAATTATGCTCTATTTTTCTTCTCTTCATCTTAAACAATCTCTTCATATTGTACTAAAACGCCTACAACCATGATGAGCTCCATGATTTGTATGAATATTAGTTAGTCAAGAGATGGAGCGAGAGTGGAATCTTGACTAACGGAACCATATGAATAGACTGGGTTTCATTAATCACGAGAGTAGGTTAATGGCCTAGGGGTGCTCCTTTAGTGGAAGTACGTGGATTTTTCATGAACTTAATGGGTTTTTACTAATGTACGGAACCCTCGAGAGAAAGGCCGTGTTAGTATTAAAATACATTTGTTACTTAGCTTGACCAATGAGAAAGTAACATGAATAGCGTACCATCCTTGTTAAAAAATGAACATTTAATCAAAAGAGCATGATTAACTTGGTGAACGTTTGATTGTTCGAATCCCAATCCCGGGAAGTATTTCTTCATAAGAGTTTTCATTCAAAGTTAGAGTATTTTGTAATATATATCTAGTTCAGTGACAAAACAATTTTATAACCCCCAATCATTCTCTTTTCTTTATTTTCTTATTCTAAGCAAAAAATATTTTGTAAGTAAAGTTGTCCTCGTGGGATCGACTCGCTCTTGCACTATCTATACTACATACACCCGTGAACTTGCGGAATAAACCTAACAAGTTTTTGGCGCCGTTGCCGGGGACAACGGTTTACTTTCTGAATTTTTTGCTTTGTGTTTTCAAGTCTTTAGTTTTAGTTTTATTTATTTTTATTATTTAACATCCCTTCAAAGAATTTGTGTCTTTGAATTTATTTTTCTTTAGGTACTCTCGGAGTATATGAAAAGATCCCGAATCATACTTGAAGAGTTTGATCCGGAACCTGAAAGAACCTTTCACGAAAGGTTAAGAAGACTTAGAGAAGTGCTAGAAGGAAACATGGCACAGAACGGAGAAGGAGATCCCGCTAGACCCCTACCTAGGACCCTTCCGGACTTTGTCAATCCAAGTACCCCGGGGACTAGGACACCCATCATCATACCAAATGCCGACGCAGCCCACTTTGAGATCAACCCACAACGTTTGCATATGGTTATGAATAACCAGTTTGGAGGTTCGGCACTTGAAGATCCCCACCTTCACATCCAATCCTTCTGGGAGTATTGTGACACCACCCGAGTTCTCGGTGTCACTCCGGAGGCTATTCGGATGCGCCTTTTCCCATTCTCATTAAGGGATAAGGCGAAACAATGGTTGAACTCAGTCCCCCACAATTCATTAACAACTTGGGACCAAGTTCAGGAAGCTTTCCCTGGGCGTTTCTTCCCTCCAAGCAAGACCGCCCAAATCCGGACTAAGATCACAAATTTTAGTCAAAACGGAAATGAGTCACTCTATGATGCTTGGGAACGTTATAAGGAACTCTTGAGAATGTGCCCTCACCACGGGCTGGAAAAGTGGTTGATCGTGCACACATTTTACAATGGTCTCATGTTCAAGACAAGGGAGACTATTGATGCTGCCGCTGGAGGAGCGCTTATGAACAAAGGAGTAGACGAAGCACACGACTTGATCGAGAACATAGCATTGAACCATTATCAATGGTCCAATGAGAGGGAGCTACCGCAAGGAACTCCAGGTAAGTACACTATCGATGCTGTTACTCTTCTTTCTTCTAAGGTTGACACGATTCTAAAAAACATTTAAAATATTAATATGAATCCCGTGGCCAATGTGAACGTTTTTTCTGAACTATGTGGGTCTAACTCACATAGTACCCAAGGTTGTGAATTGCTTGACACTACCCCTAGTGAGCAAGCAAATTTTGCAAACTCTTATGGGAAAAATGGGGGTATGTATTCAAATACATTTAATCCCGAATGGAAAAATCACCCCAATTTTTCCTATAAGAGCAATAATGTTTTAAACACTCAACCTTCTTCTAATCAAGCACCAGGATTCACATCAAATTTCAACAATAATTCTTTCCCTCCCCCTAAATCAAAGTTAGATCTTATAATGGACTTCATGGTCGAAAATAAAAATACACAAGATAAGATCAACAATGAAGTTATGGAAAGTTTAAAGGCATTAAATAGCAGGTTCGATAATCTAGCCGCTCATAGTAAAATGCTAGAGAACCAAATTGCTCAACAAGCCAATGCTTCGTCTAGACCACAAGGGAGCCTTCCCGGTCAAACGCAAAGGCCTAATGAGCATGCTAATGCGATAAATAGCGGGAGTGAAAAAGAAGAAAACCTTAGTGATAAGAACCATAGTCCGACTCCTCAAATTTTTAAAACTAATAAGGAAGTTGAGAAGGGGACGGAATCCCCGAAACCGTCTAGGAATTTTGATCCGCCAATACCTTACCCTCAAAGGTTGGCGAGGGCAAATCTCGATAAACAATTTTTAAAATTTTTAGAAGTTTTAAAATCAATTTACATCAATGTTCCTTTTATTGATGTTTTAAAACAAATGCCCTCTTACACAAAATTTTTAAAAGAAATTCTTTCAAATAAGAGGAGACTTGAGGAGTTTGAGTCTATTGCACTAACGGAAGAGGTAAGTGCCGTTTTACAAAGTAAACTACCTCCAAAATTAAAAGATCCCGGCACTTTCTCTATCCCTTGCAACATAGGTAATTTCAATGTTGAGAACGCATTACTCGATCTTGGGGCAAGTGTTAGCCTCATTCCGCTATCAGTTAGTAAGAGAATAGGTGTGGGGGAAATCAAACCCACCACAATAACTTTACAATTAGCGGACCGTTCCATTAAGACTCCGGTAGGTATTATGGAAGACATCCCTTGTCGAGTTGGGAAATTAACAATCCCGGTCGACTTTTTAGTTCTTGAGATGGAAGAAGACAATAACATTCCCGTTATCTTAGGTAGACCATTTCTTGCCACCGCGGGGGCAATCATTGATGTTAAAAATGGTAAACTTTCTTTAAACGTAGGGAATGAGAAAGTGAATTTTAAATTAATAAAAAATCCAAATCTTAAGAACCCTTGCTCTGGTGTTAACATGTTAGAATCTATGAGCAAGGAATGTGAAATTAGAAATAAGTGCCCTACTAGAGACAAGATTGAAAAATCCATGCCAAAGGGTAAGATACCAAAGAAGGAAAGCAAACCGGGGTGTCGTATGTGCATAGATCGCAGAAGCTCAATCATTCCAATGGGCATGGAATGGCGGATTGTCAAAGACAATAGGCCGTCACAATACCATTCATTAGCCATTCCAATTATAAGAAAGGGGTCGAGCTAATGACCTTAAACAAGCATCATCGGGATGGTAACCGATGGATTATTTTTTTTGTTTTTATATATTATTATTTTACACTTCTTATTCTTCTCGTCCCCGAGTTTTTCTTTTTAAAGTTGTCATATTTTAAAACATTGAGGACAATGTTTGATTTAAGTGTGGGGGAGGGGGTAGAATCTCTTTCTTTTTGTCTCAAAAAAAAAATAAAATAAAATAAAAATAAAAAAAAATCTCTTTTTATCATCATCAAATTATCCTTATAAAACTTTTTCTTATTTATTTCTTTAGAAACTTTTATCTTTTGAGAATTTTGATAAAAAGAAGTTAGGAATATATTGGGAATAAATGAAATTTTTTATGTATAAGTATAAAATTTATAAACTTTATTAAGTACAAGCATTACTTTTTTTTAATGATTTTTGGGTCATTTAAGTTAGGTTACATTAACTTGTGAAAATTTTAAAAACATTCTTGTTTATACATCACAAAAACCTTTATTTTTACTCCTTTTAAGATATGAATGATTGTTATGCATTCCCGAATCACAAAAACCTTCACCTAAAACCATCTTTCCATTTCCACTTTCAAGTCTATTAATCAACTTAAATCTCTTGTGAATTGCCCACTCGAATATCTAAATGAATAAATCATTATAGAGTGGAACAATTCAAGTCAAGATATTCAATTGCCACGTATAACTAATATAATCTCTAGCCTTTTCCACTACCATCCTCCGCCTCCATTTTTGTGATTCAAGGTGCATAACAACTTATGAGTATCTTAGTTAAGGAATAAAAGTCATTGTTAAATGATGAATACCAAGCA
This sequence comes from Campanula takesimana, assembly GCA_026119855.1. Taxonomy (NCBI): domain Eukaryota; kingdom Viridiplantae; phylum Streptophyta; class Magnoliopsida; order Asterales; family Campanulaceae; genus Campanula; species Campanula takesimana. Next base: position 122,793 of record JAOWBW010000686.1, on the reverse strand, counting down.
TGAAGCAAATCTTCACAAAGCACTCTAAAGAGTGAATTTATTTCAAAACCTTACTTGTGATCCAAAAGTTCATTTGGCTATTTCAATATGCTTTTACTTAATGAATTTTATTCTTGCTATATGAAACTTATAATTTTCTATCTATTTCCCAATATAATCCTAGTTTCTATTGAGCAAAATTCTTGAATTATAGAAGGGACGGAAAAATAAGTGTGAAGAATTTTTATCAAGGCAATACATTATTTTTAAAAGAGAGCGTGTTATTTCTTTTACTTATTCTTGTATGGTCATTTATTCTTCTCTTCCCTTTTTCCAATTTCTAACTTGCTTAGGGACAAGCAAGGTTTAAGTGTGGGGGAGTTGATAAACGACTATTTTATAGTCTTTTATGATATATTTTACATACTTTTTTATCCCAATTCCTAGATTTATTTAGTCAATTTTTTTTCTCTATTTACATCTTTTATTTGGATATGATGCTTGGTGTTACTTTGTGGTTAAAACAGGTCTTTCGGGTTAAAATATGACTCATATAGTGAATCGGAGCAAAAAGGTTGAAGATGGAACAATTTAACCAAGTCAAACCAGCCCGGACCATGTTCAAGACCCGCCCAGGTGCTCGGCCGAGCACCACCCTTGACTCGGCCGAGCATAGCGAATCAGAAAGGCAGATTTATTTTCAAAGGCTTGCTCGGCCGAGCACTTTTCCTTGACTCGGCCGAGCACCCCCTGTTCAGCAACTTTTCAGATTTCTCCAAAAGGCACCTTTTCAAGAAACCTTCCGGGAAAAAGCACATCTCTTCCTCCATGGCCTATATAAAAGACTAGAAACCAGTAGTTTAAAGGGGGAGAATTTATTGTAACATTACTCTACTAAATTTTAGTCTCAAATATTATTATTTTATATCTTTTTGGAGGTGTTCTTGAGGAAAAACAATAAATATTCTTACAGAGTTATTCTCAGCCCTTTGTCTTCATCCAAATCTGAATAAGTGTTTCTCATCTCTCCTTATTATTTTTATCTTGTTCATGTTTTGATTTCACAAATGGCTTGTGAGTAATTCTCCCTTTTTCTCGGGGTTGGAATTCAATACCATATGTTCATCAACTTTAATTATGCTCTATTTTTCTTCTCTTCATCTTAAACAATCTCTTCATATTGTACTAAAACGCCTACAACCATGATGAGCTCCATGATTTGTATGAATCTTAGTTAGTCAAGAGATGGAGCGAGAGTGGAATCTTGACTAACGGAACCATATGAATAGACTGGGTTTCATTAATCACGAGAGTAGGTTAATGGCCTAGGGGTGCTCCTTGAGTGGAAGTACGTGGATTTTTCATGAACTTAATGGGTTTTTACTAATGTACGGAACCCTCGAGAGAAAGGCCGTGTTAGTATTAAAATACATTTGTTACTTAGCTTGACCAATGAGAAAGTAACATGAATAGCGTACCATCTTTGTTAAAAAATGAACATTTAATCAAAAAAGCATGATTAACTTGGTGAACGTTTGATTGTTCGAATCCCAATCCCGGGAAGTATTTCTTCATAAGAGTTTTCATTCAAAGTTAGAGTATTTTGCAATATATATCTAGTTCAGTGACAAAACAATTTTATAACCCCCAATCATTCTCTTTTCTTTATTTTCTTATTCTAAGCAAAATATATTTTGTAAGCAAAGTTGTCCTCGTGGGATCGACTCGCTCTTGCACTATCTATACTACATACACCCGTGCACTTGCGGAAATAACCTAACAAGGTTTCATCCAACCCAGTGTATCACCGTGGGGAGCTCCTGTGTTGTTTGTAAAGAAGAAAGATGGGTGCTTGAGACTATGCATCGACTATAGAAAACTAAATCAGGTGACTGTAAAGAACAAATATCCTTTGCCTCACATTGATGATTTATTTGATCAACTCCACGGGTCAGTTGTCTTTTCGAAGCTTGATTTCAGGAGTGGGTATCATCAGTTGAAGATTCACTCAGAAGACATTCCTAAGACTGCTTTTCGTAGTAGGTATGGTCATTATGAGTTTCTTGTTATGCCTTTCGGGTTAACAAATGCTCCAGCTATTTTCATGGATATGATGAATCGAGTTTTCAAGCCTTATCTTGATTCTTTTATGGTTGTGTTCATTGATGACATCCTTGTTTGTTCCAAGTCTCGAGAAGATCATGAGCAACACTTGCGAATGGTTCTATCTATTCTTCAGGAGAAGCAGTTGTTTGCAAAATTCAGTAAGTGTGCTTTTTGGCTCGATGAAGTTTCTTTTCTGGGACATGTGGTTTCTAATAGAGGTATATCGGTTGATCCATCAAAAATTGAAGCTATTGTGAATTGGAAGAGGCCAGAATCAGTTACAGAAATTCGAAGTTTCTTGGGGTTAGATGGGTACTACAGAAGATTCATTGAAGGGCTTTCTAAAATTGCTACACCATTCACTCAGTTGACTCAAAAGAATGTTCCATATGTGTGGGATGACAAATTTCAAGTTAGTTTTGAAGAGTTAAAGAAAAGGTTGACCACCGCTCCTATTCTTGTACTGCCTAATGGGAATGATGAATTGGTAATTTATAGTGACGCTTCAAAAGAAGGCTTGGGGTGTGTTCTAATGCAAAGTGGGAAGGTAATTGCATATGCTTCAAGGAAGTTAACTCCTAGTGAGCAGAATTATCCAACCCATGACATGGAGCTTGCAGCTATTGTTTTTGCGTTACACAAATGGAAGCATTATCTATATGGAGCAAAGTTTGAGATTTTCACAGATCATCAGAGTTTGAAGTATCTTTTCTCCCAGAAAGAGTTGAACAATAGACAACGAAGATGGATGGAGCTGTTGAAGGATTATGATTGCACCATTTCTTATCATCCGGGCAAGGCGAATGTGGTAGCTGATGCTATTAGTAGGAAGTCTTATGTAGCTTCATTGATGGTACGGGAATGGAAGATTTTAGAGGATTCTCGAGATTGGTGTCCTTATGAGTCGAGGCATGGGGCTATATTTGCGAATATCAGAATATTACCAACCTTAATTCAACAAATCAAGGATGCTCATAAAGATGACCCGAGTTAGTGAAGATTATGGGTAAAATCAAAGATGGCAGATTTGAAGACTTTTCTCCCAGTTTTGAAGGAGTATTGACTTTCAGAGGTAGATTTTGTGTTCCTAATGTTGATGGGATTAAACTTCAAGTTCTCGAAGAAGGCCATAAGTCGAGGTATACTATTCATCCCGGGAGTACCAAAATATATCAAGATTAGAAGCAACACTTTTGGTGAACAACATGAAGCGGGAGATAGCGGATTATGTGTCGAAGTGTTTAACATGTCAACAAGTTAAAGCTGAGCATCAAAGGCCCGCAGGTTTGCTTCAACCTTTAGAGATACCGGAATGGAAATGGGAACATGTTACTATGGATTTTGTGTCAGGGTTACCTCGTACTCGGAGAAGGCATGATGTGTAGACACCCCGCTTTGGACCTCTCACCCCGATTGCATACATAGTATTTTTATTTAACTTGTTTTTGTTAATTTTTGTTACTTCCGTTAAGTTCCTAACTGATTCCGTTAGTTTTGGACTAAACTGCATAACAGAGTTAACTTTTAGAGTCATTCTGTCATTCTGTTATTTTCACCCGCGGGCGCCTCCCGTAGTGGTCATGGGGCGCGCGCGCGTTTGGTCCAATAGGCCGGACCCGCGCGCTTCCCACTTTGGCAGTAACGGATTGCACCTTTTTTCCCTCCCTTTTCTTATTTACAAACATCTTCCTTAGTCAAAAACATCCTTCTTGATCATAAACATTTACTAGCTTTTATTTGTAACCTCCCAATCTCATATTCTTATCCATTCTCCATAAAAATAAAATATTTTTTTTTATTATTATTTGATTTTCTCTTTATTATTTATTTGTTATTTTATTTATCTTATTTGTGATTGGTCGATTCCATCTCACATGGATTGACCAATTTCCCTCCAACCTTTCCCTCCTAATTTTACCTATAAAAACCATCATCTCCTACCTTGGAAAGGGACCTTCTTTTTTACTTGAATTTTCTCTACACATACAATATACACAAATCCTCTCAACAAGATTTATCTACAAACACTACACAAAGTGTTGCACAACATTTTCTCTACAACAACACCATCTTCAAGTCAAGGTTTAAAGTCCTTCTTAAGGTACAACTTCCCTTTTTCTTCTTCTTATTTTATTCATGTCTAGTCAATGTATGCAATCTCCATAAAAAGGGATACAACCAAAAGACCACTTCACTATTGAAGTTTGGTCAAGGTTACATCCCAACATTTTAATTCCACTTTAATTTACATTCTCATTTCTTAATGTAATTATCTAGCAATAATTTGACATGTAATCTTTAGCATAAATCAATAAATAAACAATTCTCCTTTATTTTTCCTTTTTAAATTTCCCCTTTCTTTTCATTATAATTGTTAGCACATTTCTCTTATTATTAAATTGAAGGACATTTAGCATTAGAACACCAAAAGTAGCAAGACCCGCGTAAACGGGGCGGAGTGGGTGTTTAAGTACTTTCCACTCCGTCACCTAACCCCCGAACCCATCTTTTCCCGAATCTCTGGTTTTGTATATAAAATTGGCTCTTTCTAGGTTTTTCTTATGTTCCTCTAAAACATAGGTGGCGACTCTTAAAATCAAGTAGACATCCTAGGATAATTCACGCGCTCTAGCCAAGCCGTGGTCCCCCAGGGTATCTACAGTGGCGACTCCGCTGGGGATATAGATGGTTAAACTTGCATTTTCTGCTTTTGGTGTTCTTATATCTGTTTTCTGGGCATTCTGGTAAAAAGGGTAGGAAGCGCGCGCCTCTGGCCTTCTTGGCCTAAAGCGCGCGCGTCCGACCCTAATTACCAGAATCGCCCGCCTCCCATCTTGTCTTTCAATTCCATGCTTCTGTGCTAACGTTTACTGCAGGGGAGAAAGTTCTATAATTTAGGGTCAAGGCAATCCCTTGAACTCACTGATTTGCAGGTACTGCCCAGAAGCGGGTGCCTCTGCCCTCTAGTACCTAAGGCGTGCGCCTCCCATCCTCAAAGCCCAAAGCGCGCGCGTCTTGGAAATTTTACAGAACAGAAACAGTGAACAGAATGGACAGTCTTGACAGTGTGTGGGCACCGGGCCTGCACATAATTGCTTTTTATTTTCTGTTTCATTTTTATCGGTCACACGGGTGATTCGAAAGTTGTAAATATGTGCATATTTGTTTTTTTTTTCTTTGAAAAAAAAACATATATTTTGTCACTTGTTAGACCTCACACTACGCGCACAATTCTTATTAACTGCTCACTATCGAGTCGCACAAGTCCAACCCCAAACCCGTCGAGGCCCGTCCTAGGAAGTTTCAAGCTCCACTCGACCTTGACTCTTCCGAAGCGGTAAACCTCAGCCCGTGGCGTAGTTCACGACTACATGACGGGGGTGACCTTTAAGCCTCTCTTTAGCCGAGCACAAACCACACAATTCTAGTTAGGGTCTAACACTCCGTGACTCAAGTCGGTTTCCGTGTGCCGAGATTTCCCTAAACTAATGTCTTCAAATCATACATGCCACTCGTTGTTATGGACGAAATAAAAATCCATCCCCAAGTGGTCATAATGGACGCTAATAAAAAATCCGTCCCCGCATGTATGCTTTACTACATTAATTTAGTTTAATCCCGACACATGTAGGATTCACAATCGTGGTAGAATCCGATGAGTATATGGGACAGCGAGATGGTCTATATACTAGTGTGACGATTCCACTATTTTTCTAGAAACCCCAAAAAGGACCACGTCCTTCCGACTTTTTGTAAATAAAAAAAAGAGTCTTTTCTTTATGTGGTTTGAGTCTTTACTTTTGTTTGTGGGTGAAATAATTTTATCCAAAAGGTGTTTGTGGGGCCATCCTAAGATCAACCGTGTTCTCTTCATAGGTCCAATGGCTTCCAACAGCAACAACAACAAGGGTGAGAACATATCCGTGTCCAACGAAAGGCTCTTCAACATAATAAGAGCCATGGGGGAACAAATGGATAGACTTGTCGAGGATGCCCGCCGCAAGGATGATTTGTGGCAAGACCGTCTTGATCTCGAGAGGAAAATTCACAAGGAAGAAGTGTCCGAACTTAAGGCTCGTTTGCAAGAGCTCACCGACAGCAAGGCAAAGGTCCACGGTAAAGCACGCTCAAGTAGCTCACCCATCAAAAGTCACAAAGGTGCCACAAACGACCGTGTCTATACCCCTCTCAATGGCATGACCATCACCGAGGCCTACGAAGCTCTCAAAACCAAGGACAAGTTTCTCCTCTCCAAGGGTACAAGCAACCACAACCATTACGTCGCAACCATGCCACCATAAGTGGTGTGACTATCACCAATGTAGCGGTCATCACACGAGGATTGCTTTTCCTCCGCGACATCATCCAAGATTCGATTGACAATGGTGAATTTACCGTGGTTGAAGAACAACAGTTAGAGTGTGAGAACATGCAAGAACTCATCAAGGAAGGGGCTCAGATTTGAAATAGGGTCTCAACAAGAGATCATGCCGCAAGGAAGGCTACAACGACAATGGGGACTACAGTAAGAATCTCCATTTCTATTTCTCTACCTAGTAGTAGGAATAAATAAATAAAAAAAAGAGTCAAAAGTCCTCTTAAGTGTGCATCAATGTTTTCTCTCGTCCAATGTTAAATTTCGAGTCAATTATCAAATTAAAGTCGTTCTTGTCCTCATACACTCTTCCAAGTTGTTCAATTAATTCTTGGCAAAATGATGAAAAAAAAATGTCTAAACAAGTTTTGAAATGAAGGCCATCGCTTGAACACCTAGGGGCTAAACATCGACGACGGCATCAACAACGAAGACATCAACAACGACGAAATCAAGACAAAGAAAGGTGGAGCAATGATCATGAAGCAAAGTTTTCAAAAGGGGATATATATAAAAAAAAAAAAAAAAAAAAAAAAAAGAGCTCGCTAGGTTGAAATCCTCAAATCAACCTAGGCAAAAGTTAGAGCACAAAAAAAAAAAAAAAAAAAAATCCCCCTTCATTCAAAGAAGTTCACAACAACAATATCATTCCACCAAACGAAGGACGAAGCAACATCGACAACAATCACGACGAAGCAACAATTCATCACGACGAATGGAGAATCCACAAGAACTACGGTGACCTGAGCCTCTATACTGGAGGAACGTAGGCAACCTTCGGGTCCGGTCTCATGCAAGAAAGAAGATATGTTTAGCCCTAGCGCGTTATGGTGATTGGCCTTTCTCTCGAACTTTTCAAGACATCTTTGTACGATTCATTTGCCAATGAATTAATCACCTCAAGATTGAACAACTTTCCTAGATTTGGAATCACTTTCCGTTCCTTATCGAGTCTAGGGCTTCTATTCTTTCTGCATACTCCCAATTTCTTGCAATCAAATTGGGGCTTTCCTTCTCTTCTCTCTTAATGACTTACTTGCCTTCGTGAGTCATTCAACAAATATATACAAAGTCAATACTAGGGACCACTTCCCCAGTCGAGTCAATGTCACTCATCTTTAGTGACAAGAGGTCTTCACCGCAAAATCACATGTCATATCTCCTCAGCCAGAGTCAATGCACACTTCCTCATTAATTGAGTCAAAAAAAAAATACGCAAAAGAGATGCCCGCTAGATTGAAAACCCGAAAGGGCGGTCTAGGCAAAAAACAGGGTGCGTCATAAAAAAAAATGAGAGAGTGAGAGAGAGAAGGGAAAGAGAAATGGAGATCTCCGGCCTCTAAAGAAGGCAACTGCAGGAGTTCTGCATCAAATCTCCTCAGCAAGTCAATTCCCCACCGAGTCAAATTTGGGATTGCAAAAGGCTCGACAAGATATGGCACCATCAAAGGTTGTCTTGGGTTATTGGCATCATTCTCCAGCAGTGTGCGTTTTTGGGTTCATGAAAAGAAGGCCAGTGGTAACCAAGACCCATCCGAGAACGAGCCCATCATAAAAGGGCACGAGGTTGCACAAATAATCCCTAGCTAATCAATTGGCTTGGGCAGCAAATAGCAACAACATGTGTCTCAGTTTTCAATGTACGCCGAAAGGCTCCCAAGAAATGGAGTAGCTCTTGCCATGTCCTCTCATGTTTGTTCCCTCGCGTGAGGATGAGTCACTCTTGCTTTTCTCAACATATGGTGACGCCCTAGGGGCTATGTGACTCAAGAATAAGGGCTTCTATTGCTTCATTTGACAATCAATAAGCCCTAGGGGCTATGCTCGAGAGAAATGTGTGAGACTATCCTCAAAGTCTCTCAAAAGGGATGTCAAAAAGCCCTCTTGTCATGTGTGCCCGTACTCATTCCCCCGATCAAGGATGGACCTTTGTCACAATCAATGATGGCACTCTAGGGGCTACGGTCAAGTCTTAAAGGCTCCCTCGGCAAGAAGCAATTCACTTCAATGTCCCCAGCAACATTTGAAGCTTTATACCAAAAGGTCTCAAGGGTCTTCGCAATCTACAAATCTTTTAGGCTACGGCATTACAGTGATACAAGCAAAGGGCAATATTGGGGCTTCGTAATTAACAAGCTTTTGGGCAGTGGTACCCAAGCAATGCAATTTGGGATTAGTCTTCTGGCTCCATGAAAGGGATCCAAGCTTCAATGGTCCCTCAAACACTTCTAGTCAAAAGGCCTCTTGGTTTTAAGTGAAGGCTCCGATGATATAAATGAATTTGATGATTCTTGTTAGAAGTCACAGCGAGATTCTGAAGGAAGTCTTAGAGAAAAGGAAAAAGATTCAATATGCTAGACTCACCCGGCTGAGTTATGGTGGGCAATGCCAATATGTTAACTCTAGAGACAGAGTTACGGCCAATCCCAATGTTTCTGCAATACAGCACCCCCTTCTCCAAGATCAAAAGCACAAGCTGCATCCGAAGATCCGCCGTCGGTTCAACTCAAGAAACTCGAGCAAACATGCCGTTCGAGACTTTATAACACCAAGACCTTATCATCTGCAACAACATCACCATCTCCTACGAGACGTCTCCCGAAGACCGTACTACATTTTCAATATGGACCTTCCGTCATTTAGGTATCAACCAAAAAAAGGGCCATCCATCTCCAAGCAAGAGAAAGAAGGAGATCACCTTCAAAAGTCCTACCCGATGTGGCATCCGCTCTCAATACAAAGCTAAGCCGATTTGGGGGTTCACATCGAAAGGTTTTCACATCCCGCCATCTTGAAACCCACATGACATTTGGGCTTAGCAATCTCTCAAAGCTTGGTATCAATGATCTTCTCTTGGGGCTTGCCCACGTCGACAACAAAAGACAATTTATTTGAATGGGCTAAGAGTTGATTCATCTTCGGGCTTCATAAGACACTCAAAGTTCAGCATCCGAAGGGATTTACAGTCAGCAACCCCTTGGCATCTCGGCATCAATAGTCCCTTTTGAAGCCCATAACCGACACATATCTTGGGGCTAGACATCAATTTCGTTGGACACCACGGCAATGACGACAGAATTCAAAGCGAGGCAATCCGGACTTCGACTGAACATGACTTGATCTTGGGTTGGCTTTACAAACACACAATGGTCAAAATGGTTCACCCACAAACTAAAAAAAATCTTTTTCTCACGTGTGTGCATATTCTTTTCTTTCTAATTAAAAAAAATTATTTTCTTTTTTCTTTTCTTGTGCAAAAGTATGTGCTTTACTTTGCTTTGCTCCAAGCATTCCTCCCCAGCACTCCCCAGCATCCTTGAACTACGCTGGTATGATTCTCTTCAAGGGATACGTAGGCAGCCTTTTGGCACGACCAACCCATCACACAGAGGCAAGAACAATTCATCATCACCAACATCATCATTCTCCATCTAAAGCATGGACATTCTTCATCAAAAGTATCAACATCCTTCAGTAATCCATCTCCAATCAAGCGGCAATGGTAAGTGAAGGTATGAATACATCCGAGGCTTTCCTCAAATCGCACCGCACATAAAATCACTTTCTCCATTCTTACAAAAACTCTCTCTCATGCAAAACTGCTTTCAAATCACATTGCACCACGAGCACAATTTCTCTCTTCATTTCACACTTCATGCATCTTCTTGCACAAACACATATACCTGCCAAGCGCACACATAGCAGGTACCACCACGAAGTCAACAGCATCCGCAACTCAAGGCACTTAATCTCCAACAGAAAATGGTACACAATCAACCGTGCCCGCATCCCCACGATAAAGTCAACAGCAACTGCAGCTCTAGACAGTAATTTGGTCCACGCTGATCCCGCAATTATCAAACGGATCCCGCCATCAGCAAACGGATCCCGCAATCAGCAAACGGATCCCGTTTCAGCAAACGGATCCCGCCTTCAGCAAACGGATCCCACATCAGCAAACGGATCCCGCATCAGCAAATGGATCCCGCCTTCAGCAAATGGATCCCGCCTCAGCAAACGGATCCCGTATTCAGCAAACATATCCCACCACCAGCAAACGGATCCCGCCATCAGCAAACGGATCCCGCACCAGCAACCGGATCCCGCCATCAGCAAATGGATCCCGTATCAGCAAACGGATCCCGCATCAGCAAACGGATCCCGCCTTCAGAAAATGGATCCCACCTCAGCAAACGGATCCCGCATTCAGCAAACGGATCCCGCTTCAGTAAACGGATCCCGCTTCAGCAAACAGATCCCGCCAAATCCTTTCTATATCAATAAAGCCGCTCACACAGGGAGCGCACCCCTATCCTTTGCAAATTTCAAATTCATGTTTTATCGAGTCTTTGTTTTCTCTTGTCGATGTCCTCGGTGGTTGTCTTACTTTCGTCGACGCGTTTTGCTTCGCAATCCATGTCGCCGAGGGGATCTGTAGACACCCCGCTTTGGACCTCTCACCCCGATTGCATACATAGTATTTTATTTAACTTATTTTTGTTAATTTCTGTTACTTCCGTTAAGTTCCTAACTGATTTCGTTAGTTTTGGACTAAACTGCATAACAAAGTTAACTTTTAGAGTCATTCTGTCATTATGTTATTTTCACCCGCGGGCGCCTCCCGTAGTGGTCATGGGGAGCGCGCGCGTTTGGTCCAATAGGACGGACCCGCGCGCTTCCCACTTTGGCAGTAACGGATTGCACCTTATTTCCCTCCCTTTTCTTATTTACAAACATCTTCCTTAGTCAAAAACATCTTTCTTGATCATAAACATTTACTAGCTTTTATTTGTAACCTCCCAATCCCATATTCTTAGCCATTCTCCATAAAAACAAAATATTCTATTTTATTATTATTTGATTTTCTCTTTATTATTTATTTATTATTTTATTTATCTTATTTGTGATTGGTCAATTCCATCTCACGTGGATTGACCAATTTCCCTCCAACCTTTCCCTCCTATTTTTACCATTAAAAATCATCATCTCCTACCTTGGAAAGGGACCTTCTTTTTTACTTGAATTTTCTCTACACATACAATATACACAAATCCTCTCAACAAGATTTCTCTACAAACACTACACAAAGTGTTGCACAACATTTTCTCTACAACAACACCATCTTCAAGTCAAGGTTTAAAGTCCTTCTTCTTAAGGTACAACTTCCCTTTTTCTCTTCTTATTTTATTCATGTCTAGTCAATGTATGCAATCTCCATAAAAAGGGATACAACCAAAAGACCACTTCACTATTGAAGTTTGGTCAAGGTTACATCCCAACATTTTAATTCCACTTTAATTTACATTCTCAGTTCTTAATGTAATTATCTAGCAATAATTCGACATGTAATCTTTAGCATAAATCAATAAATAAACAATTCTCCTTTATTTTTCCTTTGTAAATTTCCCCTTTCTTTTCATTATAATTGTTAGCACATTTCTCTTATTATAAATTGAAGGACATTTAGCATTAGAACACCAAAAGTAGCAAGACCCGCGTAAGCGGGGCGGAGTGGGTGTTTAAGTACTTCCCACTCCGTCACCTAACCCCCGAACCCATCTTTTCCCGAATCTCTGGTTTTGTATATAAAATTGGCTCTTTCTAGGTTTTTCTTATGTTCTTCTAAAACATAGGTGGCGACTCTTAAAATCAAGTAGACATCCTAGGATAATTCACGCGCTCTAGCCAAGCCGTGGTCCCCCGGGGTATCTACATGATGCAGTTTGGGTGATTGTAGACAGATTGACAAAGTCTTCTCATTTCCTACCTATTGAGATTGGTTATTCGATGGAAAGGCTTGCTACTTTGTTCATTAATGAGATAGTGAGGTTGCATGGAGTTCCTGTTAGCATTGTTTCTGATCGTGATCCTAGATTCACTTCTCGGTTTTGGCAAGCATTTCAGAAGGCTTTGGGTTCAGAATTAAGATTCAGTACTGCTTTTCATCCTCAAACAGGTGGCCAGTCAGAAAGGACTATTCAGATTCTTGAGGATATGTTGAGAGCTTGTTCTGTTGACTTTTCTGATTCGTGGGATATTCATTTGCCTCTCGTAGAATTTGCTTATAACAACAGTTTTCAGTCAAGTATTGGGATGGCTCCTTATGAAGCACTGTATGGAAGAAAGTGTTGTTCACCTATTTGTTGGAATGAAGTTGGGGAAGCAAAGATTTGGGGTATTGATATGGTTAATGATTCAGTTGAGAAGGTTAAGCTTATTCGGGATCGATTGACTATTGCTCAGAATCGTCAGAAGAGTTATGATGATCACCGGAGGCGAGACCTTGAGTTTGAAAAGGGTGACTTTGTGTTTTTAAAAGTTTCTCCAAAGGTGGGAATTAAAAGATATGGGAAGAAAGGCAAGCTTGCTCCGAGATTTGTCGGTCCTTTTGAGATTTTGGGAAGAGTTGGAGATCGAGCATATCGTCTTGCGTTACCTCCTTCTCTTGACAAGATTCATAATGTGTTCCATGTTTCGATGCTTCGAAAGTATGTGTATGATCCATCTCATGTGTTATCTGAGATACCTGAGGATATTGAACCCAGTATGTCCTATGAGGAGCATCCAGTTCAGGTGATTGATTCTAAAGTTCAAGAATTGAGAACTAAGAGTATTCCGCTTGTTAGAGTTGTGTAGAGGAACCATAATGTGGAAGAATCAACTTGGGAGCTTCGGGATGAAATGGAGAGAAAATATCCTTGGTTGTTTGATTCGTTTGGTAAGTTATCCTAAAATTCGGGACGAATATTCTTTAAGGGGAGTGATTGTAACGACCCCAAAAACCCGTCCCTATTTATTTATATCCTTGGGATTTTAATTTGACATTATATGTGCATTTTATGTGTTGCATCATATTTTATGATTTTCACATCTTACTTGATTATTGTGTTATTTATTTAGTTAATAGTAATAATGGTTAAAGGAGTTAAATGATTAAGTTGAAACTTTAGGGTTCTTTGTGAAATTATAACTTTAGGGCTTAAGTGTTAAAAATGGAACTTGGGTGACCAAACATAATTTTGGGTAAAAAATCTTCTTATAACATTGCTTCTTCTCCCTCTTTCTCTGTGTTTCATTTCTCAGCAACTTTCTCGTTCTTTCCTTACGGTTAAGAAAGAAAAGGAAAGTTCAACATATTTCGATTTAATTCTTTTTATTTACTTATCCGTTTTAAAATCTAATTATATAAAAATGATCAGGGCGTTGAATAGGTCATTTCTACCTGAACAAAACTTATTTCAGCGATACTTTTTCCCAAAATAGGTAAGTTACTAATTCCCCTTTAAATATTAAAATGGTCATATATGTTATACTTGATATTTGTACATGTTAATTTTGTGATTTGAATAATATTTGTGATACTTATAATTTTGGGACAAAGGGAGTATTTGGAAAGTTGATGTTGGTTGTGTAAAGAAGTCATATTTCTGTTGTATAACTCAGTTTGGTTGAATTATGTTTGGTAAGATAGATGTTGGTTCGTACTTTTGGGATGGTGAAACGAAGGGAGTAAAATTAGCAAGTTTTGGGCCTGGCGGGTGTGTTGGGCGGCCGCCCAAATAGGGCGTGCGGCCGCACACTTATCTGGAAGGTTTTTGTCTTGGGGCAGAGCATTTTGGGCGGCTGCATAGGCTGGTTTAGGCGACCACCCAGGGTTGCTGAAAAATGGAGTTGTTCCATTTCAAGTGATTTAAAGTTCAAGCTTGGTCTAAGTCTTAGGTGATATCCTAGAGTACCTAAAGGGTTGTTGTGGAACATCCTAGTGTTTGAAATTGGTTCCCTTGTGAACAAATGTGTTATGGAATGTGAATAAGTGTTACATGGGGTATTGTTGAACATCTTTTGATGTGTGTTGGATTGGTTCATCTTTTTGATGTGTTTGGCTTGATTCCCTACTTTGGAATCATTGCCCCCGGTTGTTGTTTAAGCAAGTATTCATTACTATGCTCGTTTGGAAGTCCAACTGGTACTTGTTGTAAAGTCGGGCAGTGGTAGGGATTATAATGGCACACGAGCCAAGTTCATTGTAAGGCTTCTAACATTGGTTTCCCATTTTAACCCCCTTCCTTAGGCCACAGATTGGGTCTGGGCTAGCTCTCCCTTGTGTGAGTTTAGTCACCGTTTGGGTTATGACTATGTGTCATTTTCCCCCTCTTGTTGTTGTTGTTGTTGTTGTTTGGTTCATGAACCGGTTTCAGCCCTTTGGTGCTGCTCAGTTGATACCTCTCAGATGGTTATATGTTTGATTCAAGAACCTTGGCTCAGTATCCACGTATGAGTGTTTATTTCCGCCTTATGTGTGGTATGATGATTTGCTTGTTATTTCCAACTGGTATGGGACGGTTGGCGATAGGGAGCCTCTCATGTTATGTGCTATGTGGATGTTTATTGACATAGTTCAATTTCGAGTATCATTTCAGCATGTAACGTAGTTGCATTTTAGTAGCTTACTGAGATTCATTCTCACCCTTATTTGTTTACTGTTTTAGATAAAGGAGAGCCCAGGGGATAGGTCACTGCACAAAGGAGGACGTCGAGGTGGTGATTTGGGTAAGACATTTTGGGATAGTAAGTTTGGTATGTAAAGGCTACATTATGTAAATGTATAACCTTTTGGGTAGTGTACCCGTGACTTCATCTTGTATCACCTATTTTAGGAACATGTTGGTGAGTTGTAAATTTGTAAGTAAAGTTTGTAAGCCTTATGGCTAAGTACTTTGGATTGTGAAAGTTTGTTTGTGTGGAATTGAAAACAAGTTTCAAGTAAATGTGTTTGGTTATATGAAACTTTTATGAAAGTACATTTCGAAAAATTTTCCTAAAATGTTTTATGATGTCTTCCGTGCGTGTCCCGAGCGTGGTCTAAGTAATCATAAAATCAAATTTATTTATGCAGCCCATAATTCTGATCCATGTTCCTGCAGCCATATCCAATCAACTCGGACAACCCTGATCTTCCTAACCAGAAGCTCTTCCTAACCGGAAGCTCAGATAGCAATTGTTGGAGAAATTGTAGTTGTTGGAGAAATTGTGGTATATCCGTGTAGTTCTTGCCCATACAATTTTGATAATGGTGAGACACAAAAACCATGCATATGAATAATATGAAAGTAAACAACAAGAAAAGAACACAATATTTGTTAACCAGTTCGTCACAATAATGACTACATCTGCGGGCACTGCCAAGCCAGGATATTTTACCAATATCACAATATATTTATAGGGATACCAAAACCTAATCTGATCAGAAACCTAATCCTGATCAAAACCTAATCTACCTAGAGTCCTTGAGACTAGGGATGGCAAAGGGTCGGGTTCAGATCAGATCAGGGCTGATCCGAATCTGATCCAAACAATAAACCCTAACCGAAATCTGATCCGATTCGGTTATCCTTTATCCGCGCCACGATCCGAGCTCTGATTCGATCTGAGGTTGTCATTTTTTTGTTAACTACAGCAGACCCTAAAAAATAACCAAACCTTCATTCCCAAGAATATGAATTTAATTTTATCTCAAAACCTAAAAGAATACAATCTCAAAAAATTATAGTGACGAATCCAAATCTTGGCCTAGGATCAATTTCATCAATCATTGAGAAGTGAGGATTATGCCGACAATAAATATACTTAAAAAAGAGAGGATAAGAGAGAGAGGGAGAGAGAGCACCATTTGTTGGAGATTATGCCCTAGGCCCTTGAGAAAGGCCTTGCGTTACGTCATATTCTCATTTGTTATGGAGATAACAACCTTGGATTATTATATAATTACATGTTTATTATAATAATCTCCCTCCCTAGTACTTATGAAGAGCTAGTATAAGTTTAATTGATGATCATGTGTATGTGATACAAATTAAACTTATGGGTAGTTGTTGGTGAACAAGTACTGGGCATGACCCACCTATGAGATTTATGTCATGGTCAAATGTCATAATTAAATCTCATTTAGTTATATTATTGGAATCCTTAGACCTGAGATTATCATGGTCTTCCACATGATAAACGTTATAATTGACATAGTCAACCGCTACCCTTAACCAGGTAGTCATAAAGGCTATGATTGGCATTATCGGATTCTTGTTGGGAAGAATGATAAGTCAATATGGAATTTGTCCCTCCCTCAGGAGAGATATCTTCTTAGGCCACTCGTAGAGTGATATTGATGAAATGCGTGGCACGCTAAAATGAATTGATGTGATCAATATCATTTGCTCAAAATCAATCAACTCGGGATCGAGAAAGCATTAAACAATATAAGTTGACGTGGACTGTAACGACCCCAAAACCCACCCTAATTTTCTAATCTTAAAATGGAAATTATATGTGCATTTTATGTGTTAGATAATATTTTCTTGACTTGCATATATTATTTGAGTATATGTGATAGTTAAAGTGTTAGTAGAAAGTTTGTTAAGTTGAATAAATGAGTTAGTAAAACTAGAGGGTTATATGTGAAAATATAACTAGAGGGGTTAAGTTTTCAAAGATTAAAGTGGAGGGGTTTAAATGAAAATGGAAAATATCAAAACATTCTTATCCTACCCATCTCTTTCTCTGCGTATGACTCACCAAAAACACTATAACTATCCCAAAATTTATCTCTCTATTCAAGAACGAAGGGTAAGGTTTTTTTTTATCTTATTTTGATTTTATTTCTTATTCATTAATCCTCCGTTCTAAAATCTAATTACACCAAAATGTTCAGGGTGTTGAGTAGAGTATTCCTACCCGATCAAATATTATTTTCTCGATACTATTCTGGAAATAGGTAAGTTACTAATCCCCCTTTAAATGTTAAAATGGTCATATATGTGATATATGTGATGTAGGAACTCTTTGTTGTATTATTTGTTAAGAAACTTGAAAAGATATTAAAGTTGGTGAAAGTTGATGTTGATGTTGTAAAGAAGCTAGTTTAGTGTTGTGTAACTCAGTTGTATTGAGTTATATTTGGTAAGATAGAAGTTGGGTAGTACTTTTGGGACGGTGAAACGAAGGAGTATAATTTATTTTGGTTTTGGCCTGCGAGGTGTGGTGGGCGGCCGCCCACTAAGGGCGTGCGGCCGCACATCCTATCAGTTCTTCTTTCGTGTGCATTTTGTGATGTTTTGGCTTGGTTCCTTACTTTGGAATCATTGGCCCCGGTTGTTGTTTAAGCAAGTATTCATTACAGTGCTTTGGTTGAAAGTCCAGCTGGTTTTGTGTTATCGAGTCAGGCAGTGGAAGGGATTATCGTGGCACATGAGCCAATTTCACAATAAGGTCTTCGACTGGTACTTTTTTCCCCAGTCCAGATTAGCCTTGGATGGGATGAATTAGCTCCCTTGTGTGAGCCTTGGGTTATAACTTTGTGTCATATTCCCCCCGTTGTTACTTTGGTTCTTATGGTTATGGTTTGGTTTTTGGGATCCCAGCTTCAGCTATTTATGCTACTCAACTGGTTTTCTCAGATGGTATTCTCAGACGGTTATGTTCTTTCGGTAAACCTTAGCTTGGTATCCACTTATGAGTGTTTATTTCCTCATTTGGTGTTGTTTGATGAGTTGGCTTTGCCTCTCATATTATATGCTATATGATTGCTATGATACTATTATTTATGATTATCATTTTAGTATGAAACGTAGTTGCATTCTTAGTAGCTTACTGAGATTTATTCTCACCCCGTTCCTTTATTGTTGTTTTCCTTAGATAAAGGCGAGTCCAGGGGATAGGACACTTGGCACGGGAGGACGTTGAAGTGGTAAGAGTTGGGATTTGTTTTGTAAAGGATATATTATATAGATGTATAACATTTTGGGTAGAGTTTCCGTGACATCATCATCTTGTAACACCTATATTTTGGATAATGTTGGTGTAGGTACATTTGTATAGAAGTTTGTAAGCCTTTGGGCTAAGTACTTTCGTTGTGAAAGTTGTTTGTAAAGTTTGTTTGAAAGTTAAATGGAAGTGTTTGAACTTCAAGTGTTGATTTTGTTAAACTTAATGAAAGTATATTTCGAAAAAATTTCAAAAGTGGTTTATGACGTCTTCCCATCGTGTCCCGAGCATGGGGCCAAGTAGGACCACGGGTCTGGGGCGCGACAGTTGGTATCAAAGCTAGGTTGTAGATGGTCTAGAATGACTAAATGGCCTAGGAGGGTAAACGTTGAGTGTCTTATGCAGGTACATATTGAAAATGGTTGAGACAGAAGGAGATCAGTCCGGGTCTTCGGGGCAAGATAATGCTAGAGAAGAGGCTCGAATAATGTTCCAATGCATGTTTGAAGCTGCAATGAAAACAATCAATGATCAGAGGCAAGAGAGGGAACAGGCACCACCAAGATATGGGTTAGAGCAGTTTTTGAAAATGAAGCCTATGGGATATGATGGTGAGCCTGATGTTACTAAAGCTGAGAGATGGATTGAAGCTATAGAAAAGATCTTTAATGTTTTGCAATGTACGGTAGAGGATAAAGTCCGATTTGCAACTTATAAACTGATTGGAGCGGCCGAGTATTGGTGGAAAGCGGTGAAGGATAATTGGGATGAGACGCATGTACCATATGCTTGAGAGACTTTTGTAAAGAGATTCAAAGATCATTTCATTCCTAAGGTGGACCAAGACAGAAAAGAGGTGGAATTTCTTAATCTAGAGCAAAATATGATGACTGTAGCTGAATATGTTGCAAAGTTCACTGAATTGGCTAGGTATTGTCAATATTTGGTGGCAACTGAAAAAAGAAAAACAATGAGGTTCGTGAAATGATTGAAGACAGTTATCAGAACACAGCTTATCTCCCACAAATTTCAGGATTTGCAGGATGCGATTGATCGTGCTTACCAGGTAGAGCATGACATTGTTGAACATAAGAGAAAGATGGAGGCAACGGGTGGAGGAAGACAAGGAGGACAGGGAAAGCAACAACAACAACAACGTGGTGATAGTAGAGGATCTCAAGGTGCATCTTCACAGTTTAGGGGATCTTCTCAAGGACAGTCGGGTAACAAAAATCAAGGTAACACTTCAGGGAGTCAGAACAAAAGGGTTTGTAACTATTGTCAGAAAGAGGGGCATTCTAAAGAAAGATGTTGGAAGAAACAAGGTAAATGCGTGAACTGTGGTCAGTTGGGTCATTATCAGAGGGATTGTCCCAGGCTAAAGAATCAGTCTTCGGGAAGTGTAGTTGGGTCTTCTCATGGTCAGAAGAGGGATTATTCAGGGAAGCCTAAGGTGAAGGGTCGTGTCTTTTCCATCACTCAACAACAGGCTTCAGATTCTTCTAATGTAATAAGAGGTATAATTTCTGTGTTTAGTTTGAGGCCACGAGCACTTATAGACTCTGGCTCTTCGCATTCTTATGTGTCTATGCACTTTTCTTATCGATTGCATTTATCTTCTGAATCAATACCTTATGTGTTAGAAGTGTCTACTCCTATAGGGGAGTGTTTGGTGACCAATAAGGTGTTGCATTCTTGTGATGTGCATATACGTGATCATGTTTTACCTGCTGATTTAGTTATCCTGCCATTACAAGATTTTGATATTATTTTGGGTATGGATTGGTTGAGTAAATATCATGCATCTGTTGACTGTTTTAAAAAGGTGGTCACATTTTCTATCCCTAATGTCTCTGAATACTAAAAGGGTTCCTGAAATATAGGATGTGCCTATTGTTAAAGAATTTTCAGATGTATTTTCTTCGAAGTATGCTATGCCTCCCGATAGGAAAATCGAGTTTTGTATTGACATTGCTTAGGGGATTTGACTAGTATTACTGTTATCTAGAAGATATGACCAGTGTTACTGTTTCTCGTGGATATGTCAAGTTTCACCATTTTAGTGGATATGATAAATTCATTATTCATAGTGATGCCTCCAAAGAGAGATTGAGATGTGAATTGATTCAGGTTAGTAAGGTATTTGCCAATGCTTCGAGGAGATTGACTGCTTATGAGTAGAATTTTCTATCCACGATTTGTGAGTTAATTGTGATTACATTTACATTACATTAGTGGATAATCTATTTGTTTAGGACCGTGTTTGAAGTT
This sequence comes from Campanula takesimana, assembly GCA_026119855.1. Classification (NCBI taxonomy): domain Eukaryota; kingdom Viridiplantae; phylum Streptophyta; class Magnoliopsida; order Asterales; family Campanulaceae; genus Campanula; species Campanula takesimana. Next base: position 102,305 of record JAOWBW010000686.1, on the reverse strand, counting down.
TTCATTGACCACAAAGCTTGAAGTCTTTATTTTTCAAGAGTTAAACACGAGACAATGTAAGGGGATGATGAAATCAAAGATCAAACTGCATAATGAGGAAGACGAGTGTATTAGTTGAATCACTAAACTTAAAGACTTGTATTTTATTTTTGATAGACTGAATGGGAAATGTTAGAGGATTTGACATACTAGATCCCTTGTGAATCAAGCATCGTGATTTTTGCGATTGTGAAAGCTTTAAGTTTCTACTCCAGCATATGATGGAAGCTCTATTGAATGATTTCAACTATAGAAAATTACTAGTGGAATGAACGATGATAGACAACAGGATTTTTCCTTTACTAGTGGTGGAATTTTAACTTTTTGTAGCAGAGTATGTAGTCAACACTTAGTGGAATTAAACCCATATAGTGGAATTCAATTACAAGTACTTAAAAAGATTCACAAGACCAAGTAAACTATCCATCCAAGTAGAAACAAAATGTATTGAGATGAATTTGAATAATCATATCTGATTGAACAACTGATAACGGTGAAATTTTGCGTATATAATTAAATTCTTGAGTTGACAACATTTGAAAGTAGAACATCAGTAATTAGTTGATTACCTTAAGAGATACCGGAATGGAAGTGGGAGCATGTTACGATGGATTTTGTAACTGGATTGCCTAGTACTCGTAGAAAATTTAATGCAGTTTGGGTAATCGTGGATAGATTGACAAAGTCTGCTCATTTCTTACCTATTGAGATTGGTTATTCGATGGAGAATCTTGCGACTTTGTATATTCATGAGATTGTGAGATTGCATGGAGTTCCTGTGAGTATTGTATCTGACCGTGATCCTAGATTTACTTCTCAGTTTTGGCAAGCATTTCAGAAGGCTTTGGGTTCAGAATTGAGGTTTAGCACGGATTTTCATCCTCAGACAGATGGTCAGTCAGAAAGAACTATTCAGATTCTTGAGGATATGTTGAGAGCTTATTCTGTTGACTTCTCAGATTCTTGGGATTCCCATTTACCTCTAGTGGAATTTGCTTATAATAACAGTTTTCAGTCCAGTATTGGGATGGCTCCGTATGAAGCCCTGTATGGGAGGAAATATCGGTCTCTGATTTGTTGGGATGAAGTGGGAGAAGCAAAGATTTAGGGTGTTCAGATGGTTAATGAGTCAGTTGAGAAGATTAAACTTATTCGGGATCGCTTGAGTACCGCTCAGAGTAGACAGAAAAGCTATGCCGATCACCGGAGGTGAGACCTCGAGTTTGAAAAGGGTGACTTCGTGTTTCTAAAGGTTTCACCTAAAGTGGGGATTCGAAGGTATGGGAAGAAAGGCAAGCTAACACCGAGGTATATTGGCTCATTTGAGATTTTTGGAAGAGTTGGAGATCGTGCCTATCGTCTTGCATTACCTCCTTCTCTTGATAAGATCCATAATGTGTTTCATGTCTCTATGCTTCGGAATTACGTGTATGATTCTTCTCATGTTTTGTCCGAGGTGCCGAGGATATTGACCCGAGTATGTCTTATGAATAGCATCCAGTCCAAGTGATTGATTCGAAGGTCCAAGAATTGAGAAATAAGAGTATTCCTCTTCTTCGAGTTGTATGGAGGAATCACAATGTGGAAGGGTCAACTCTGGAGCTTCGGGAGGAGATCGAGAGGAAATATCCTTGGTTGTTTGAGGGCTGAGGTAGGTAACCCTAAAATTCGGGTAGAATTTTATTTAACGGGGAGTGATTGTAACGACCCCAAAACCCACCCTAATTTTCTAATCTTAAAATGGAAATTATGTGTGCATTTTATGTGTTAGATAATATTTTCTTGACGTATTATTTGAGTGTATGTGATAGTTAAAGTGTTAGTAGAAAGTTTGTTAAGTTGAATAAATGAGTTAGTAAAACTATAGGGTTATATGTGAAAATATAACTAGAGGGGTTTTAAGTGTTCAAAGATTAAATTGGAGGGGTTTAAATGAAAATGGAAAATATCAAAACATTCTTATCCTACCCATCTCTTTCTCTGTGTATGACTCACCAAAAACACTAATAACTTTCCCAAAAATTTATCTCTCTGTTCAAGAACGAAGGGTAAGGTTTTTTTTAATCTTATTTTGATTTTATTTCTTATTCATTAATACTCCGTTCTAAAATCTAATTACACCAAAATGTTCAGGGTGTTGAGTAGAGTATTCCTACCCGATCAAATATTATTTTCTTGATACTTTTCCGGAAATAAGTAAGTTACTAATCCCCCTTTAAATGTTAAAATGGTGATATATGTGATGTAGGAACTCTTTGTTGTATTATTTGTTAAGAAACTTGAAAAGATATTAAAGTTGGTGAAAGTTGATGTTGATGTTGTAAAGAAGCTAGTTTAGTGTTGTGTAACTCAGTTGTATTGAGTTATATTTGGTAAGATAGAAGTTGGGTAGTACTTTTGGGATGGTGAAACGAAGGGAGTATAATTTATTTTGGTTTTGGCCTGCGAGGTGTGGTGGGCGGCCGCCCACTAAGGGCGTGCGGTCGCACATCCTATCAGACTAGTTTTGTTCATGATAACAGAGCAAGTGGGCGACCGCACACCCAGTTTGGGCGGCCGCACACTTTACCCTGAGTTTGATAGTTGTTCCAAGTTAATTGTAAGAGGTTAGTAATGGTCCAAAACTTTAAGTGATGGTCTAGGGCAATTAGATGAGTGTTTTGGGATGTTGTCATGGTTGTTGAGGATCGTGTTCAAGTGTGTGCAAGAATGTATTGTGACTTTATTTCATGATGGTTGTGAACTCTTTATGAGTGCTTCTTTCGTGTGCATTTTGTGATGTGTTTGGCTTGGTTCCCTACTTTGGAATCATTGCCCCCGGGTGTTGTTGAAGCAAGTTCATTTCAGTGCTTTGGTTGAAAGTCTAGCTGGTTTTGTGTTATCGAGTCAGGAAGTGGAAGGGATAATCGTGGCACATGAGCCAAGTTCACAATAAGGTCTTCCACTGGTACTTTTTTTCCCCAGTCCAGATTGGCCTTGGATGGGATGAATTAGCTCCCTTGTGTGAGCCTTGGGTTATGACTTTGTGTCATATTCCCCCCGTTGTTACTTTGGTTCTTATGGTTATGGTTTGGTTTTCGGGATCCCGGCTTCAGCTATTTATGCTACACAACTTGTTTTCTCAGATGGTATTCTCAGACGGTTATGTTCTTTCGGTAAACCTTGGCTTGGTATCCACTTATGAGTGTTTATTTCCGTATTTGGTGTTGTTTGATGAGTTGGCTTTGCCTCTCATATTATATGCTATGTGATTGCTATGATACAGTTCTTTATGATTATCATTTTAGCATGAAACGTAGTTGCATTCTTAGTAGATTACTGAGATTTATTCTCACCCCGTTCCTTTATTGTTGTTTTCTTTAGATAAAGGCGAGTCCAGAGGATAGGACAATTGGCACGGGAGGACGTTGAAGTGGTAAGAGTTGGGATTTGTTTTGTAAAGAATACATTACATAGATGTATAACCTTTTGGGTAGAGTTTCCGTGACTTCATCATCTTGTAACACCTATATTTTGGATAATGTTGGTGTAGGTACATTTGTATAGAAGTTTGTAAGCCTTTGGGCTAAGTACTTTCATTGTGAAAGTTGTTTGTAAAGTTTGTTTGAAAGTTAAATGGAAGTCTTTGAACTTCAAGTGTTGATTTTGTTAAACTTTATGAAAGTATATTTCGAAAAAAATTCAAAAGTGTTTTATGACGTCTTCCCATCGTGTCCCGAGCGTGGGGCCAAGTAGGACCATGGGTCTGGGGCGCGATATGGACCATGACTTATGTTCAATATGATATCGCGTGACAAAAGGATTGTGATATGTTCTATGAGGATAACGAACTTTGTTAAGTTATATTAAATGGGTAGTCATGATGGCTTGCTAGAGTCCGCTCATGACTTATGGGTTTGACTTTGGTTTGACTCATTGCCAACTTAAAATAATCCTATGGGGTCACACACAAAAGAACAAATCAAGAAAAACAAAAAGGCTGAATTTTTGGCGGGCACGGCCGTGCCAGTTATAAAGCATAACCGTGCCAATCGGCATGGCCGTGCCATTTAACAAGCTCTACCGTGCCAGAGTTCGACTTGGGCAGGTCTTGCTTGCACCAAGTGGCACGGCCGTGCCACTTTGTGAGCACGACCGTGCAAGAGTTCCTGGGGCCAGATTTTGTGCAGTTTAATTAGGTGACGGGATTTAGCTCTCCTAGGTCATTAAGGGTTAATGACTAGGGACTATAAATACATCTGTTCACCAGCCATTAAACTAATTCAACCCAATATGTTTGAGAAACATAATTCTTGATCTAAGATTGAGAATCAAAGATCAAGAACGCATAAAATTCATATAGCCTGTAAAGATTAGAAAAGTGTGTTTTCTAATGATGGGACCTAGCAGTCCAGATCTAGAATCGTTCTAGATATTCGTTCGCATGTGGATACACATAGAGGATGCTTGCTTTAGCATCTCAAAGTTCGTGTTCCTGTGATCCTGATCCGAAGAACCCGAAGAACGAGGAGATCAAATCTAAAGCTTGAAGACTTGAAAGATTTGAAGATCCAAAAATTTTAAACGCACAACTACAGTTAGTATTCTAAATTCATCTCCCTATTAATTTAATCATCATGAATGGATCTTGGGGCTATGGGTTTTGTTGATTTTCTTTTGCCGTCTTCCGCTGCGCAAGGACCCTCAAAACCCAATAGTGGTATCAGATCCCCATTCATGTATGGTTATTTTAATATTATCATGTTATATATATGATTCGATTATATGATCTAGCATGATGTGAATTTAGAATAAGGGATTTATGTGAATTGTTTGGTGAAACTATTATATATGATATAGTATGATTATGAAAAAGGTTTTTAAGTTGCATAATTAATATGATTAATCTATTTATCGGATCATCAATCTCTTTAATTGGATTATTGAATTGATGATTCTTGATCTTGAAGAACAAATTATTTGTTCTTAGGGTTTGATGTTTATGATAATTTGATTACCATGAATAGTTAAATTCTTAAAGGATCAAGATTTGATAAATTGCGATCGTGCGGTTCGCGTGCAATGCACGTTTTCGTGTAGAATATGTATTGTTCATGGAATTGGATTCTATGAAGTAATGTATTCTTAATAGAGTTGGACTCTATGAAAGAATTCATTATTCGATATGTATAGTACCTAGAGTGGGACTCTATGAAAATCTACAATTCATAATTATATTCACATAGTATCCATTCATTAATTAATTGGATTAATTATACATTTGTTATGCGCGGTGCTATATGAAAGAACCTTCTTGAAAATTTAAGTCATGTGTCAATCCACTATTAAAAAATTTGTGAGTACACCGGGTAGTTTTGTGCGGGCTCTAACCATCGCGAAGCGCATTGATTCTATCAGTGTATGAGCAAGATGAGTGAATGAAAGTTTCCTTTACGTTTAACGTGGTTTGACTTAATTAGGCTATCAAAAGAGTTTTGGGCCTAAGGCACAAGATGAGATTAAAACATGTTTGACATTGGATGTCTAAAACAATCTCATAAAAGATCTAAGAGTCACATATGATGTGATTGATAAAAGTAATGAATCTTAGCCCACATAAATTATATTATACAATTGTTGTATATGAATGTTATATAATTTAGTGGGAGTATTTATGAAATACAATAATTATCTCTTAAATGATTGGTATGAAATATAGGTGTATATTTATTTACATATTTGTGTAGAATATTGTGTTAAAGTTTAATTATGTTTGTTACTGTGATATGTTCTTTAAAAGGACAAAGTTAAAAGAGAATGAAATTATTTTCTTTGATTGGATCATGAGCTTAAGAATTGTTCTAAAGCAAGAACGGAAATTATACATTCTTAATAATCCTAATTAACCTAATTGAAATATTAATTTGATTAATATGTTCTGTAGGATTATCAAAATTTAATTTGATTAAAGTTGTTGATGATCTTAGATTCATGAGAAAATTTGTTTATTCTGGGTTTTGATGATCATGATGATTGGATCACCATGAACACCAAATCTTAATTGAATGAAGGAAAGAAATTTTAGGACAAATTTTGGAAATTTAAAATCTACCGCTTCGGTGATGGATATTTTGAGTTGAATTTAATTGTCAGATGGCTGGTTTTAGAAACCGTGTTTCCTGAAATTAAATGTCAGTTTCAAAATTAATCTGGGGTTGAATCTAGTTTCGGATGGCTGGTTTTCGAAACCGTGTTTCCTGAAAAGTGATGTCAACTTAGAATTTAGATAAATTGAAATCAGAATCCTGAATTCTTCTTGATTGCTGAAATCAGTTAAATTGATGAGACATGGAATTTAGAAACAAGACAACAGATCCATACGGAAATGTGGATGCCTTTTGGCTTAGTTTCGGTCGTATGGACTGTTCTCTAAATTTCTGAATGATGTACGGAATTGTGGATGCCTTTTGGCTTAGTTTCGGCGTACAGTTTGTGCTCTCAATATCTGAACTATCATGCGGAAAGATGATGATCTAAGTCGAAAATTTGATTTTTGACTTTATGAATTTCTAAAAGAAAGAAGGATTAAAAGATAAAGGTAAGACAAATGTTGTCAAACCTAAAGGAAATAATTGTGGCTAAAATTATAACTCTAAATAATGCAATTTTGTAGTATGGCAATGGAATTGACCATTTAAAATTGCAATCAATATTCTGGATGATCAAAGAATGTGAGTAGTGAGACTACCACTTCGGACATTTATGTTATAAGATTAATCTTTCTAGTTTTAATTATTGGGTATTGAATACCGGATATGGATCCCACATTTGTATAAATGTGCAACAATTAATAAACAGAAAGACTACTTATGAAAAGTAAATTTGATCTACGAATGGTAATGATGCAAGAGTTGCAACATTGTTCTTAGAACACTTATGAAGTGACTTTACTCATTAAGTAGAAGATATTATTTTGTTTTCCTTTTAAGATAATGAAGGATATTTATTTCTTATTGAGAATAAGAAAAGGTGATTTATTTATTATGATTTACTTTATCGTATTGTTAAATCATATAAATAAATCTTATATCTTAAATCTTGAAGAACAAAATAATAAATAAGGCTATAACATAAATAATTAAATTCTTAAGACATTATTGTTTTGATCAAATAAATGAGAAACGCATATCTAAAATTCCATGGGACGGAGTTTTAAAGTCATATGATTTTGAATCATATGATATATGCAAATCTTATTTACTTGGACCAAGACATATTTTACTAGGAGTAGTAAAATGGCTAGTAACTTATTAGACCTAATACATGTTAATGTATATGGTGCATTAAGTGGCAATGCTAAAAGAGGATTTTGGTACTACTTGGCAAAACTATTCAAAGATTCCGATTCGATCGTGATGATGAATAATTGAACCAAGTATTTGACAATCATCTTTAAGATTGTGAAATTGTTTCACAATTAACTCCACCAAAGAACAGCATTTTGAATGATGTGTCTAAATGGAGGTATTGAACCTTATTGGATATGGTTCATTAGATGATAAAGTCAAATTGATTTTTCATTATTTACTTTAGATGATAAAGTCAAAGATACCATATGGGATATGGGAAGAAAGAAAAACTTGGTTTGTCTTTCATGAAGATTTAAGATGTTGAGACCTTTTGTAAATGACTTGTCTAGGACAAGCTCACACTTAAATCTAATAAATTTATTTTCATGGGATATCCTAAGGAAACTTGAGGATATTATTTTACTTTTTAAGAAACAAATTGTTTGTTGGTAACGGTACTTTTCTAGATAAATTATTTATCTCTAAAAGAACCAGTGGGAGTAAAATATATCTCGAATGGTTCGAGACCTAGAAAATAACATTGAACCTAAGATGGAAATTGAACAACCTTTCACAAGGAGTTGTGAAGAGCGTTCAAGTTACACAAGTTACTTGCATCTATGATAGGATACAATCTATAATAAGAAATATTGGATTTCTCGTAATAGAAAGTATTGAGGTAAAGTTCATTTAGAATGACATATTTACCACCTATCAAAATGCATTGTCCGCTCCATATTTAGATTAATGACTTGGAGTCTGAGAATCTAAAATGCAATCCATGTATTATAATCAAGTTTGGAACTTGATCATTCTAACCTAAGTGTAAAAACCAAAGGATGGAATTGAGTTTTCTTGGAGAAAACTAACATGGGTAGCAATTGCGGAAATCCATGGGAGGATTGAAGCAAGCTTCTTAGAGTTAAAATAATCATTTTGATGAAGTGTTCAAATCGTTTGAAATTCATCAAAGATGAGACTTGTGTTTGCAAGAAAATTAGTGGGAGCATAGTATTATTCCTAGTCTTATATATGTGGTTGACATTTAGTTCATTGGAAAGAGTTTCTTGATGAAAGACTCAGGAAGAAGCCGCTTACATCCTTGAAATTAATATCTATTGATATAAATCTAGAAAATTGATTAGTTTGTGTCAAAGTACTTATAAAGACAAAGTACTGAACTGTTCAGTAAGCAAGACTCTTGGAGAAGAACTTGCAAAGTTGTCTAATGACATAGTTCTTGGCAAGACATAGTCTTATTGGAATACTAAGAGCAATAATACATAATTAGGATTCCATATCCTTCGGCAATTGGATCTATCATGTATGTCATATTATGTACTTAGACGGGATAACTCGTATACTTGGAGTATGATGAGAACAAACTAATCATATTCTAGTGAAAATCACTAGATAATGGTCAAGAATATCCTTATGTACTTGAGAAGAACTAAGGATGCATTCTTGATGGTTGTTGACATGGGAGATGATCTAGTAAATTGTTACATAGATGCATGCTTCCACATCAACAAAGTTAATTAAAGATCGCAATATGGACATATGTTTAAAGTAAGTGCTATTAGTTGGAATAGTTCCAAGCAAATACACTATAAACAATTCTACGAATAAAATTGAGTATTTAGTTATAAGAGTTGTAACTAATGGAGTTGTTTTAATATAGATGTTATTCGTAAAACTAGAAATAGTTTCTAGTACTACTAATCCTATGGACCTTTATTGTGAAATAATCGTTATTCCACAAGTTAAGGTGCCAAAGGCTCATCTATGATCCAAACACATACTCACACGTTTCCATCTCTATGAGAAATCATTGACATGGAAGATGTCAAAATATGCAAAATACCTTATGATGATAACAAGGAAAGTCTTCCTATATAATATTCTCCCCATGATGTTATGATGGTCATAGGATAAGCTCAATGGTATTGGATAGGTATTGATTAGGCCTAGTGCAAGTGGGATTGTTGGAGATTACGCCCTAGGCCCTTAATAAAGGCCTTGCGTTATGTCATATTCTCATTTGTTATGGAGATAACAACATTGGATTATTATATGTTTACATGTTAATTATAATAATCTCCGTCCCTAGTACTTATGAAGAACTAGTATAAGTTTAATTGATGATCATGTGAATGTGATACAAATTAAACTTATGGGTACTTGTTGGTGAACAAGTACTGGACATGGCCCACCTATGAGATTTATGTCATGGTCAAATGTCATAATTAAATCTCATTTAGTTTTATCATTGGAATCCTTAGACCTGAGATTATCATGGTCTTCCACATGATGAACGTTATGTTTGATATAGTCAACCGCTACCCTTAACTAGGTGGTCATAAAGGCTATGATTGGCATGATCGAATTCTTGTAGGGAAGAATGATAAGTCAATAGGAATTTGTCCCTCCCTTAGGAGAGATATCTGCTTAGGCCACTCGTAGAATGAGATTGATGAAATGCGTGGCCACGCTAAAATGAATTGATGTGATCAATATCATTTGCTCATAATTAATCTACTCAGGATCGAGAAAGAATTGAACAATATTAGTTGACGTGGACCATAACTTATGTTCAATATGATATCGCGTGACAAAAGGATTGTGATATGTTCCTTAAGGATAACGAACATCGTTAAGTTATATTAATTGGGTAGTCATGATGGCTTTCTAGACACCGCTCATGACTTATGGGTTTGACCTTGGTTTGACTCATTGCCAACTTAATATAATCCTATGGGGCCACACACAAAAGAACGAATCAAGAAAAACAAAAAGACTGAATTTCTGGCGGGGACGGCAGTGCCAGTTATAAAGCACGACCGTGCCAATCGGCACGGCCGTGCCATTTAACAAGCTCGGCCGTGCCAGAATTTGACTTGGGAGCACCAAGTGGCACGGCCGTGCCACTTTGTGAGCATGACCGTGCCAGAGTTCCTGGGGCCAGATTTTGTGCAGTTTAATTGGGTGACGGGATTTAGCTCTCCTAGGTCATTAAGGGTTAATGACTAAGGACTATAAAATACATCTTTTCACCAGACATTAAACTAATGCAACCCAATATGTTTGAGAAACATAATTCTTGATCTAAGATTGAGAATCAAAGATCAATAACGCATAAAATTCATATTGCCTTTGAAGATTCGAAAAGCGTGTTTTCTAATGATTGGACCTAGCAGTCCAGATCTAGAATCGTTCTAGATATTGGTTCATGTGTGGATACACATAGAGGATGCTTGCTTTAGCATCTCAAAGTTTGTGTTCCTGCGATACTAATCCGAAGAACGCGAAGAACGAGGAGATCAAATCTAAAGCTTGAAGACTTAAAAGATTTGAAGATCCGAAAATTTTAAATGCACAACTACGGTTAGTATTCTAAATTCATCTCCCTATTAATTTAATCATCATGAATGGATCTTGGGGCTATGGGTTTTGTTGACTTTCTTTTGCCGTCTTCCGCTGCGCAAGGACCCTCAAAACCCAACACCATTGATTTAGAAATCCCAACTAATTTAATTACAGAATTGGAGAGAACGAACCTTTGCAATGAGAATGATGTAGGAGATGCTGCTACAATCGTGGATGCTGGTCTTCTCACTATGGCGATGGCCAGTGGCCGACTGCTCGAGAACTGTGAGAAAAGAGAACGATGAGAAGGTACGAAATGGAATTGGAGAGAACAAAACGGGCCAAGCGGCTGTGTTGTTTGACGTTGCTCTAGCCCTATTTTTTATATATAAAGGTAGGGTAAAGTGTAAATCTAAAAGTCAGAGGGGAAATACTAAAAAAGAGTTACTATGCAAGTTTTTCGGGTCGGATCGGGTTCTGTCGGATCAGAGGTGCTGGCCGAATCCGATCCTAAACCCGATCGGATCATAAAAATGGAAATTGAACCCTAAATTTTTGGATCGAATCACCTTCGAAACGGATCGGATTCAGATAAATTTCCATCCCTACCTGAGACAGAAGGAGTATATTTAGTTAGGAAACCAATTCCTAATTAACATATTGTCCACATGCAGCATGAAATTAGAAATTGATTCCATAAAGGAATATAATTCCTTTTCCACTCCAACTTTCACGCATAACCAGGCCTACCTTCAGACTCCTACTCCACGCATGAATCTTAAGGTCCGGTCGGGTCCTTTGCAAAGTCTGGCCAGATATCCTTTCTGTACCAAGTCCATCTTGGTCTCGACTTTTCGCTCTCCCGCAGTTTTGACCCTTCCTTGGTTTTGACTCTATTCCCAACAACAACGGGTATGGAAATTGAACACTTGACCTTCTAAAAACCCTGTTAGTTGAGCTTACTAGCTTGATAGAAGATAAGGGCCTATCACATGAGTTAAGACTTACTACATGCCCCATTTCAAATCACAAAAGACAATCGGTGCACGGGAATTAAAGAAAAAGTGGAAAAATGATGTGTTGTGAATGTAGATAGTTGGGATAGAAGAGAGAAAATGTAGTAGAGAATAGCATATGTGTTAGTTGTACTACACTAGGGAAGTCTTTACACTATTCTAGCCTAAGATATTGATCCCAACTAATTACAATATTTATCAAAAATATAAAGATACATATCCCATAAATACTCCCAGTCGTGTAAGTTATTCAATACCCTCCCTCAAGTTAGACGACTGAAGGGTAGACGTAGCTTGACAGATAACGCTTGAAAACGAGGTTTAGATAAGCCTTTAGTAAAGATGTCAGCCAGTTGATCATCAGTGGATAAATAGTGAAGCTTAAGAAACCTACGAGTGACCAACTCCCGAATAAAGTGATAATCAATCTCTATATGTCTCATGCGTGCATGAAAGATGGGGTTGCGAGCCATATGTAGAGAAGATAAATTATCACAATAAAGAGAGGGAGGAGTGAAAGGTAACCGAAGTTCTCGGAAGAGAAACGAGAACCAACGAAGTTCAGCTGTGGTAGTCGCAAGAGCACGATACTCAGCTTCACTACTGGACCGGGATACTGTAGTCTGTTTCTTGGCTGTCTAGGAAATGAGATTGAGACCAATAAAGATACATGCACAAGTGGTTGAGCGACGATCATCAGGATTACCCACCCAATCGGCATCAGAGTATGCACGTATAGTAAGAGACGGTGACCGATGGAAGGTGAGACCAAGCGAAATGGTGCCACGGACGAAGTGAAGGATATGCTTGGCTGCCACCAGATGTGTGGTACGCGGTTGATGCATGAACTGGAAAACTTGGTTAACTGAGAATGCAAGATCAGGCCTAGTCAAGGTGAGATACTAGAGACCACCAACCAGACTCCGATAAGTAGAGGGATCGGGCAAGGGGTCGCCATCCTGACCAAAAATCCGAGAGTGAGGCAGACACGGAGAAGAGGAAGGCTTGAAATCAGTCATGTTGAACCTAGCTAGAAGGTCAAGTGCGTACCGAGATTGACAAGTTGCAATGTATCACCATTTTTCGTAGCTTCAATGCCCAATAAAAAATTGAGATCACCAAGGCGACGACTATCAAAAGCACCACAAATAGCATCAATAACCAAGGAAACCACAATGGAAGATGAACCAGTGATGATAATGTCATCAACATAAACCAGTAGGATAGTGGTTGCTTCGAACGTATGGTGAATAAATAAGGAGGAATCAGACTTACTGTTGAAGAAACCATGATGAAGAAGGAAATCATGTAGGCGCTGAAACCAGGCACGAGGAGACTGCTTGAGGCCATAGAGGGCCTTATGAAGCTTACAAACATGGTGAGGAGAAGAAGTATTAACAAACCTGGGTGGTTGTTTCATGTAGACTTCCTCTTGCAAGACACCATTCAGAAAGGCATTACGTATATCCAGTTGCTTAATATCCCACTGTCGAGAGTGTGCCACAGTCAAGACAGTGCGGATAGTCTAAGGCTTAACGACAGGACTGAATGTCTCATAATAATCAAGACCCGCTTGTTGAGTAAACCCCTAAGTCACCAAGCGGGCTTTGTGCCGGTCAATAGAACCATCAGCCTTTCGTTTGACCTTAAAAATCCACCGACACCCAACCACATTCATCTGGGGTTGATGTGGAACGAGAGACCACGTCTGATTTTTATCTAACTAGTTAGTAACCCGTCGATACTCGACGGGCATAGTAAAATTAGCTAATTAAAAATTAACGTAAAATTAAAATTAGTATTTTAAATTTATAAAATTAATAAGTTCTACTTTTATCTCCACCACCATGACTTCCTGGATTCTTTCCTCGACTAATTAGATTATATCCTACATTAACCGGTATAATTGTAACGGTTTTAAAGTAATACATATGAGTCAATCTTATACAACAACGTTAAATCTTAATTGGATGAGAGTTGATTCCCTTATGGTCTTACCCCGCTCGAATCAATTAGTCGACATCCACTATAATGTTCGGATATTGATGTTTAAAAAAAAACACTTATGTGGAAGTTTGAAGAGAAAAGTGTGGAAGTAAGTCCATGAGATGCAACTGTCGATCGTCTATTACCATAAAATCATCTTGTGTAGCAATAATTGAATGTGACTTATGATAAAGGTTTAGGCATATATAATTTTTCCTAAGAAGTCTAAAAAAAATCTGGAAATGAATTTATGTAAAAGTCACTACAACAAAAATGACTTTTAGCGGCACTTTATTAAGTGGCGGAAACGGGAATAAAATGCCGAAAAAGCTATTTCCGACACATTTTCCGGCACTTACAAATAAGTGGTGTCGGCAATACTTTCTGGCTCTTTAAAAGTGCAGCAAAATTTCCGGCGCTTTTCAAAAGTGCCGCTAATTTTCAGCACTTTTCAAAAGTATGTACTTGTATCAGAATATCGTTTGTCACGCTTATGCATGATGTCCCTTAAACTCAAAGATGAAGCTAGCAATGGGGTAAATTAACCTCTCCTTAAATTTATAAAGATTGCACATTTAGACCTTTAAATTTAACTTTTTATAGTTTGTATACAATTTTGACCCCCTCATTTTCTAAGAAATTGCAAAATTTTACCTTTAAATAAAATGTAAAATATTCTCCCACAACTCACCCCCTAAAAGTTATTATAGCATTAGCACTTTTTTTTCTCTTTACATATTATATACTGAACCCCCTCAGTTGGAATCGTGGCTACCTCCCTACTTAAACCCCTACTTAAACTCATTTTGAGATCCTAAAGGAGTGCTTATGGGTCGTTGGCGTCTCACCCCAACTTATGATTTTGTTTTATTTAGAAGATGAGATATTCTTCAGAGAGGTAACAAAGCACTATCGCAGGAAGCCGAGTAATATCTCAGAAGGCCACCAGAACAACTATTTTACCTTATGTTTCGTAAGGCCGGTCATAATAAATATCTTTCCCGTGCCTCCATATGCATTCAAAAATAACAATCCACCACTTTCTCCATAAATATATAATAAGAGACAAATTTGTATTAGTAACAATCCTTCGCTCCTGAGTCAAATGTAGATATAACTTTGAGTGCTCAACTTTCATCTCATCTGTTTTATAGGATGTTTCTTTAAATATGAGCATATTTTCAACATTAGGGATGATAGATAAATTTGTTTTATACCCTCTATCCCTTTTTTATCTATTCGACCTTCGACCAAAACACGAATATTAAAGAAAAACGTTTAATATTAGCTGTTGAAAAAAACTTGAATTTATATTACATAGTTATTTCATGGTTTAAAGTTGTTTTTTTTTTCAGTGAAGAAATTAAGAAATCATAAAAATAATTGGATACCTATTTCTAATTGAAAATCATATATGAAAATTGGAAAAGTATTGATTTTTTTTTTGGTCCTGGGTATTTAAATTCTGAAACTAAAATAAGAATGGATATTATTTTTTTTGAAGCAGAATAGGATTTCAGTTAGACATGTTACCTTAATTAAAACTAAGCTATCATGCGAAATTTCATCTGTAATTACTTGATGTTATTCTGACAGTAAATACTTGAAAGTTATGTCATTCATGCTCAAATACATGTTTTTTAAAGGAATTAATAAATTTATAAAAAAAATGTTACAAAATCTGGTTTACAAAATACTCCATCTTTCCCTCACTTTTCGAACTCATAATACCTACACCACAAACATTTGTTGATTTACGTGAAATAGTAAGTGTGAGGCTACAGACAAGAAGAAGGCATTGATTATGATGAAACATTTTCCCCCGTTGCAAGACTCAAAGCTATAAAGATATTTTTAGCTTATGCATCTTACAAAAGATTCAAGCTTTATCAAATGGATGTGAATAGTGCATTCCTTAATGGTGAACTTCAAGAAACAGTCTTTGTTGCTCAACCACCTGGATTTGAAGACCCCAAATTTCCAAATCATGTCTACAAACTCCGCAAAGCTTTGTTGGACTCAAACAAGCTCCACGAGCATGGTATGATACTCTATCTAAATTTCTCTTAGAGAAAGGTTTCAAGCGTGGTAAGATCGACACAAATTTATTCATTGCTAAATATTATGATCATTCTTTACTTGTTCAAATATATGTAGATGATATTATTTTTGGTTCTACTAATGAATTGCTGTGTAAGCGATTATGAAAAGAAAATTTGAGATGAGCATGATGGGAGAATTGACATTCTTCCTTAGGCTACAAATTAAACAATGTGCTGAAGGCATCTTTCTCAATCAAGCAAAGTACACAAAGGATCTTATCAAGAAATTTGGACTTGAAAATGCAAAAGCATACGACACTCCTATGGCTGCTGGTAACAAGTTAGATAAAGACTTGAAAGGTAAAAAGGTTGATCAAACCTTGTACCGAGGTATGATTGGCTCTCTTCTTTACTTAACTGCTAGTAGGCCAGATATCATGTTTAGTGTTTGTGTTTGTGCTCGTTATCAAGCAGATCCTCGAGAAGCACATCTTATTACTGTAAAACATATTATTCGATATCTATCTGGGACTATTAACCTTGGACTTTGGTACTCCAAAGATTCAAATTTTGATCTTATAGGTTACTCAGATGCAGATTATGCAGCATGTACAATAGACAGGAAAAGCAAAAGTGGAACGTGTCAATTCCTTGGAAATCGACTAGTTTCATGGGCAAGCAAGAAACAAGCCTCAGTCTCTATATCTACCACATAAGCTGAATATATAGCCGCTGGAAGCTGCTGCTGTCAAGTGCTATGGATGAAGCAACAATTGGTCGATTATGGAATCAAAGAAGAAAATTGTCTAATCTATTGTGACAATAAATCTACCTTGCTGTCTCCAACAACCCTGTCATGCATTCCAATACCAAACACATTGATATCAAATACCACTTTCTCAAGGATCATGTGGAAAAAGGTAATATCCATCTAGAGTATGTGAGTACTGACAATCAAATTGCAGATATTCTCACCAAGGCTCTTGATTCGAAGAGATTTAGGTATCTTAGAGGAGAAATGGGTATGCTAGAACTTTAATTACATGTCCATATATCTTGATTGTGCTAATGTATTGTGTTTTATCTAAGTCCAAAACCAAGTAGGTCTCAACGGTCAGCTGCCTCTCAACGGTCAAGTAACCACGGTCGAAGCATCAAAAAACCATCCAGTGCACTGACCGCAAATATTTGACCGTATATATGCAAAGATGTAAATTGTTCAAGGCTTTAGTGAAGCCTACCGTTAAAGGGAAAATGATGACATTGGTTCATTGCTTTATAGAATCATTCTTTGGTTAAGGTAACATACTTGACCACAAGTATTCACGGTCAAACACCTAACCGCAAAAAGTTAGGTGACCAGGTAAGTGTTTCTAACTTAGCAAATTTTAGGATCTTCCTAGTCATCCAAGGGGTAATTCCATAATTTCCTCTTTTCCCTCGTTTTTATTTAATTCAACTCATTTGCAATTAATTTTATTCCCTTATTTATGTCCGCCGTCACTATCCTTGCATTTAATGAGATGGGACATCATTGGTCAAATCCCTGAAGTTGCAGAGTTTACCTCCCACTTCTTTCTGCAGAAACCGTTCCACTACCCCTCAACTCCACCTCTCTGCAACTCACTTTTCAGAAACCCTACCTCTCTCTACATCTCTCTATTTTCTCTCTCTTCTCACCCAGTTCTCTCTCACTCTCTCATTCGACTCTCTCTCAAAATTCTCTCTCTATATATATGGATCCTAAGCCCTCTCAATCCACAAAATCATCTAAGAAATCACAGGATACTACATTTGAAGACACCATGGTATGATTTCTTGACTCAAATCTCCCATATTTTCATTCTCTCATTTCGTTTATTTTTGGCGAGTTTAACATCCCTTCGTATTCTTGACTGAATCTTTCATCTTCTGGGTTGATTTCGTTTAATAATGTTCAATCCTTGATTAGATTATCATTTTTGAGTTTATTTAAATGCTTGTGTACTTGTTTAATCTTCAGTATTGTATCTTTTTATGCCATGGATTTTGAAGCTTTTCCTCATTTTTTTTTAGTTTTTTTCCCTTTTTGATTTCTGAGATTATAATGCTCTTGATAGTGAAATTGATGATATATTGGTGTTTAATCAGTTTTTGTGCATAAAGTCATGTAATTTTTATGGATTTTCGTGCTCTCTGGCATTAACTGGGCTTTCATCGTGAACAGTGCTCTTCGTGTTCTTGAGAATCCACTTTTTGATCTTTAAAACCCGTTACACGTACTAATTTGGTGTTTGTGCGTGTTTTGCAAATTCCTCTTGAATTTCTCTAAGTATCTCACATTTGTCAACCGCCCTTCTAGTTCGACCGTCACTCTTAGTCGACCGTTACTATTGTCAACCATTCGAACTATTGACCGCTGTTGATTTTTAACCGTTATAACTTCTCTATTTTTCAGGATGAAAAATTACTCATTCCCGGTTGTGTAATGGACTACGATGATCTCATGAATGATGCAATTGGAACATTATCAAACGAATGAGAAAATCTGGCATTTTGAATTACTTTACCATGCCTCAATCTTATCATCTATCTTCCATGCCTCTTGACTGGATTGAAGCTGAGGTCTATGGGCAGAAGCTTGAGCTGGATTATACTGATATTGCTACCGTTCTTGGTCTAGACATTGATTTTGAAGCCCCTGAATGTCTGACTTCTGATGAATGTGATGAGCTTGCCATTCGTTTGATTGGTTCTAATAACGTGTGCAATCCCTACAAGAAAACCTTTCCAAAGGTTATGTATTACATTGGGCACCTGGTTGGCCACGGTATGCTTTGCAAGAGTGGCAACCACGGTAAATTCAACACCTCTCAGTGGCACCTGTCTGCAGCTATCTACTTGGGCAGGAAGATGAATTGGCCCACGATTCTTTACTCTATGCTAGTTGAGCAGGTCAAGGACTATAATAAATAAGTCCGGGAGAAGGCCCCCACCAAGTATAAGAAGAACTCTAGGCTACTTTCCTTCATCTTCAAATACACTCCTGAAATCAAAACGGAGTTTGTTAAAGATAAGCATGCCAAGGTGACCCTATCTCTTTCTAAGGTTTTTGATATCAAGACCATGAGGACAACCTTCCGCAATCTATTTGGTGATGTTCAATACAAGGAGTATCTTGCAAAGGATCATAAAGAAAAGTATATTCCCCCCAACTACACCAAAGCAGCTAGGGAAGCACTTGGTCTGGATCAACCGCATGGTGATTCGACTAGTGATCAGAATGTTGATAAATATAGTGAAGGAGAAGAAGCAAGGGAAGCCCGGTTGGTTAAGGGCAAAGCGAAGGCCAGTGCATCTACCGCACCCCCTGTCAAATCAAGACCCTTAACAGGGATTAAGTTCAAAGAACCAGTTTCTGCAGGATCTAAGTCTCTGTCCCCTTCTCCCAATCCAGTCTCAAAACCTCCCGGTCAGAGGCAAGTCAAGCCTGCCGCTCCTCCTCGTTCTACATCAATCTGGTCTACCGCATCCTCACTACTGCTCCCTCCAAATCTCTGAAACCCAAGACTTCTCTCCCTATATCATCTCAGGGGGAGAAATCCAAGAAAAGGGATCTATCCTTGAGTTCCCAAAAGGTTTCAAAAAGCACTAAGGTTACCCATTCCCCATCGACCGCCTCCCCTGATTTTACTCCATCCAGTTCACCTGTTCCTTGTGACCGTGATGATATTGTTGAAGTTGCTCTACCCCAGTGCCTGAAAAGGCAACCAGTTTCTAAACCAATGCTTGGTTTGATTGATAAACCCACGGATGAAGAAGTGCAAGATGTGTCTGATGATGGATCAGAACATTCTGATGATGTTGCTGGTGAAGGTAATGAAGTTGACAAGGGTATCAACATTGATAGCCCTGTTTTTAGTGATGCAGAAGAAAAGATTGCTGCAATTGAGAAGTCCACTACTGAGTCTGAAAAGGACATGAACGATGATTTAGAAGTCCTTGAGTGTGAAGGACACGATCACGAAGACGACCGTGTGCCTAGTGACCGCCTTGTTGATGATTCTGCTCAAATTTTGACCAAGTCTCAAACTCTTTCTCCGGCAAAGCCTAACTCACCTGCTCCTCCGGACGATCCAATTGCACATCTGTTTACCGCCGTAGAGATGCTCACCCAGATCAATCTGGATTCTCATACCCAAATATCTAAACTGACCGCCAACCAAGCCGCTCTTCAAGGAAAAATCTCTGAGTTGAAGTCTGCTAATTCTATGCTTAAGGACAAGGTCATTTCTCTTCCCTCTCAACTGATTGAGAACATTAAGTGGGAGAGAGAGTATTTATCAAAGGCTATATCAGATGCCTTATCCGCCAGCTCCTCTAGGCCCGGTCAGGCAGGCAGTTCATCCACATCTACCGCTCTTGTTGCTCCGAGTGCCTTCATGGTTACTCCTGATTTTATGAATCAATCCTTTCTTATTCAAACCAGAGGCATAATCAGGTGTTTTTAAAAATAAGTTCTAAAAGCCTCAGTTGATATCTCCAAGAACATGGAGGATGTTGAAGATGAACTTTCTCTGGAAATAAAGAAGGTAAGGGTATCGATAAAAAAGGACGTTGATATTGCTCTGAAATCCGCTACGACCAATCTAAGTGAAAATTTGGGCAAGAAAATGGAAGCTTTTAAACAGGCCATGATCGTCCACACCACCCGCCTTAATGATCAATCCAACAAAATTGATTTGCTGTCCAACCGAGCTAATACGGTATTGAACAGGATTAACTGTCAAGGAAATCAAGGCGGTCAACATGTCATTCAAGGAGCTGAAGAAGCAGGCCACGGTAACGTAAATGCTCAGGGTGAAGATGATGATGAAGATGGAGTGACCGTACCTATCTTCATTCCCGGTCTCTCTATGCCCTCTTAATGTTTCCCTTCTCTGACCTCACTGAAGATGATCTTCATGAATTCGACCACTTCTAGTCTACCATGAACTTTACTACCATAACTCTTTTTACGATCGTGTGTGGTCATGATGAAACTTTGTTGATGTCTCAAAACAATTTTATTTTGTTTGTTTTATTTGTGATGGTCTGTAAAACTTATTATTCCTCTTTTGGTTCTGTACTCCCTATGCTTGAATGAATGTTTTTATGGAGTGTCTTGAATGTCTCTGTTTGTTGCATTTTTCTCTATTATCGTTATTTCCTCTAAATGCACAAACTTATATATTTCTATCGTGCTAGGATTAGAATTTTATTTTATCTTTTTAGGATGATAGAAATTTATGACAATGGCTTAGAGTGTGCATTGACTTGGGGCATGAAATTTAATAAAATAATATTTCTTGAAAACATGTTATTACCAAGTACAATGAATTAGCTTTTGTTATAGTAGGTAATGGTCTCAAACAAATAGGGGGAGATTGTTGGGTATGCTTATTATAAACCACTCCTATTACCTAGATTTGATTGATCCCATAACCTAATTTTATCTTTTGTGGACTTTAGGGAATATTGTAAGAAGTGTTAAACTTCATTTTTAGAATAGTCCACTTTAGTAGTATAGGCTTTAGATTGATAGGGCTTAAAAATTTCTAAGTCTGGAAATTTAGTGGTCAAGTCCTTGACCGAGAGAACTCACCTTGACCGTGGTAATTCACCTGACCGTGGAAGACCACTCGAACGGAAAGCTCTCGACCGTGAGGCCTCGACCGCAAGTGAAGATGTCCAATAATCCAAATCTATTCAAACTTAACCATGGTCACACTTGTGTCCAAAACTATGGTTAGTTTAGAAAATTGCTAAATTCAAATTTCAAATTTGAATACATCTGTTAGTGGGACCACCACTATTCTGCAACAAAAGGACAACTCAGACTGAGCTCCAATCAGAATTCAACATCTCATTGTCCTTCATCTTGGACCCCAAGTATTTCTAACGGCTAGTCTCCCATTCAAGGCTATAAATAGTCCTTGAGTTATTCATTGAACATTGCTGAGATTCAAAAAGAGAAATTGCTGTTGAAATACTTGGTGATTGAAGATCATACTCAAGATTTCCAGAATCCTTTGAATCTTCAAGTGCTCACCTTCAAACCTTCAAAGATCTCTAGTAACAAACAAGTCATCTCAAGCCTTATAACACACAAGATTCTCTAGGCTCTAAATCATATAAATTTCAAAGAGCTTCAGATTCTTAAACACAATCACCCCAATTGATCAATCACATAGATTGAATCAAAACGGATACACTGGTCTAAGTTTAGGATTTATTCTTCATAGAAAGTAGGTGTTGATTCAAAGATTCATCTCTGTAATCTGTACTCAAACAAATCAATAAACCTCCATTCAAAATCAAAGACTGACCATCTTGGTAAAGGACGCAGATCTTTTAATAGATCGAACCTTTCCAAATACTTGTGTCATTTACTTACTGCATTTTACAATTCTGCAATTTATTTTCATGTATTGTTCATCTTGTTCTTTATTGTTCATATTACTCTTGTTTGTCGTTTAGTGTTTGATCTTTCAGATTTAAGAACTGTTGTGAATTGTGTTTGTATGTTCTCCACATTGCTTAAGCTAAAATCTGACTAACTTATCTTTTGCCAAAACTTCTAAGTGTTTGCGTACGGGTTTTTTGGTTGTTCTCGAGGCAGTTTTCGTCCTTCGATTTACCTTTTTAATTAAGAGTCGCCACCATGTTGTTGTCGGAACACGGATCAAGATATCTGGATTCGGGGGTTAAGTTATGAATTGGGAAGGTCAAGGAGCACCCAATTCACCAAATCTAGGATTGGTCTTGCTAAGAAATCATCATCATCGTTTCAAAATCATGCAAAATGTACGCAAAAGGAAAACAAACAAATAAATAATTTCTTATTTATTTGGGATGTCGCATCAAGTGCTTTGAGACCATCTCCATGAATTGGAGAGGCTCTAGGCTGATCCTTTTGATGGAATCACACTACTTTAAAGACAAAGAAGGAGATGAGAAGGTAGAAAACAATGAGTTTTACCTAAGCGTTCTTCAAGAATCATATGGATGGCCTTGACTAAAGGCCTTGAATCTCCAATGAACTTGACTTGAATGGTGTGGTGAGGGTTTGAATTTCGTGGGTGAGGAAGAGGGACTGATTATGGGAACCTTTTGATCAGATTTGGAGTGGTTCTTGGGTGAATAAGGAGTCTACCCTTTTTCTGGTTCAAGAAGCTCTATATTTATAGGGGATTTGGACCTAGGGTTTTGGCTCAGAAGGTAAGTTGTGGTGGGAATCAAAGACTTGATTCTCACAGAGGTATTTTTGGACTCTAGGATCGTCCATTAGGTTTTCACGGATTGCTTAAGTGTTTGCCAAGAAAAGGGGTTAAGATTAACAAGGAAACTGACTAAAAACCAGACTGTCAAGGGGGATGTCTCGTACGAGACATCAATGTCTCGTATGAGGCATCTCAGTGCTGGAATTTACTATTTGCCCTCTGCAGTAGTTTTAATGTTCATTTTGGCCCCTGACTAACGGAGTCAGTCAGAAACTTAACGAAACATGTCCAACTTAACGAGTTTCGACCCAAATCAAAGGCGAGACACAGAAGTAGTGTGACTATGGATGAACGTCCAAAATGGGGTGTCTACAGAGCCCCTCAGCGACGATACTTATGGATGAAGTACTGTCGTTGATAGAAAAGACGCCATTTTGAACTAGGGGTATGGTCGTGCTAAAAAGCTGCCTACGTATTCCTCGGAAGGAAATCAGACCAAACGTAGTTCGACTTTGAAAACACGCAAAAACTGAGGTTTAAGGTATTTTGAAAATCATTTTTGAAAACAATACTTGCGGTAAGTAAAGTTTAGAGAGTACCTGTAAGTACCCCAATCTAAAATTGACCTACTTTAGAGGAATTCCTGGTACCATTTAGGGATAAACCAATGGGCCGGGACCTCACTAGGATAAACCTGATATTCCAGGACTGAACTGGAATTAAACTTAGAAAAATCCAGAAGCTCGTCAAGTCGAGTCATACGGATGGTTTGGGCACATGAGGTCCCTAGCCGTACAGCTATGTTGGGCACCCTCAGCCTCTATAAATTGAACCCCATGCTGATAATTTTAGGGGGGGGAGTAAATGTTTTGTGAGCTGAAACTCTGCCAGTTTGAGAGCAGAAAGTGAGTGATACACTTTTGAGTGATTAGAGAGGAAGATAGGCCATAACCATAATAGGTGAAGCCTCCTTCTCCCCATCTTCTTCTTCATGTCAAACTCTCTTTTATCTTTGTTCATATTACTTGTTTATCTTGTGTTATTTCTTCTTGTTCTTGTAAAGTCTTGTCCATTTCAAGCACTTTACATTTCTTGCAAGTCTTGTCCATTTTCAAGCACTATATCTATATATTATACAAGTCTTGGCCTTCCAAGCTATATATATTATGATTATATATGTATATGATTCAAATCATGAGGTGATTCAAGGTTCTCTTCACACCTAGTGTGTGATCATGGGGTAAAACCTAAAGATGATCATGGGTTGTTACATTTTCATGTTGATTTTGTTTTTATTTGGCCATAAGAGTCATGATTGGGTGATAAAGTTTCAATCTTTATCATCCCAATCATGACCTAGCCATAAAATTACCAAACATGGGACATAAAGACTCGATCTTTATGTTATATTTGTGTACCTAAAGGTTTAATCTTGTATAATAAGTCCATTTTGGTGGTAAAGTTTCAATCTTTATCCACCAAAATGGTCATTTCGGTTTAAATGCCATGTTCATCAACTTTTTCATGAATTTCTCCAATGATTGCCTTTGATCACACCCAAATCCTTGTTTTTGGGGTTCCTTTGATGATCAAAGTGCATAGGAATGAACTTTTCAATGTTTTGTTGTTAATCATAAACTGGAAATCAACATTCCAGTCCAGTTTCAGCAAAGATACTCTGTTTTGACTGAAACTGGACTGTTTTATGATAAACTGTAAAAATGCCCTGGAGAGCCCTCCCCATCCGTACGGCTAATTTGGTCGGGGAGGGCATTTTCCAATTTCTTCCTTTTCTGACCTGAAAGTTTACAAAATAAAACTTTTCTGTTAAATAATTAACTGGTTTTGCCAAAACAGTCAGTTTCTCCCATTTTGAAAACACACACACACACATGCACTTTTGTTAACTAACATTAGGGAGACTCGGTCCTATCCGAGGCGACTTGGGTGAAACTCTTCCCAAGGCGTAACCTGACCTCCGAACTAATAGAATCTCTAACCTTTTCTTTTGATGGGTTAAATAATTAACAAAAGTGGCGACTCCGTTATTTTTTGGCGTGTTAACCGTGTTTGGCTTTTTCGCCCCATAACTCGTCGCGTTTTCCGCACGGGGCGGGATCCTTACAGTGGTGACTCCGCTGGGGATTAAAGTGTTTGCAAACTTCTTTTTAGAAAATTTGAGGACACTTTTGTGTGGGTCAAACTCCCGTCCCCCGTTTTCGTTAACTTTTGTTTTTGTTTTGTGTGTGCTGTATTTCTGTTTGAACTTTCTGGAGATGATACTGTTCTGGAAATGCAATAAGCTGAGGCTTGATGATCAGAAGATGAAAAACTGCAAAAAATAATTGCCAGGATGTGTTGGGAGGGAACAAAATATTTCAAAACTTGACCGTTTTATGCAGGGCAGAAACATTCTGTGCCCCCTTTGGCTTCTACTCTTGTCCATGTTCCATTTACTGTTTGGTTTGTGCACATTACCTTCTTCTTTTCTAGCCAAAACTTGGTTTTTGAAGCTTGGTTATGCACAAGTCTTTTTGGACATAAAATTGGGTTTTTAAGGCCTCCTTGTGCATAACCCCTTTTGTAAAGATTTTGAATCTTTTTGTTGTGCACAACTTGTTTTGCAAATGGTTTTCAAAAGGATCGTTTCTCGTAAAGTTTTGATTTCAAAGGACTTTTAGTTGTGCCCAATTTGTTGTATGTACAAGTTTTGGCTTTGCTTGTTCATATGATTCTTGTTTGATTGCTTGCGTAAATAGCTCATTCATGCTTGCTCATTTTTATTGATTATACATTGCTCATGATGTTAAAACGAATGGAAAATTTCTATTTTAACTTAAAAGGGAACATAGAATGGCTTCACACTACGCACACTTGACCTTGCACGTTCCAAATGCCCTTTAAACCTGGGATGGATGCCACGATGCAGCTTGATTGGTGCTCTTGTGCCCTTCTAGCGCGCACGGGTCCATTCCACCTCCCTTTCGGAGCCGAGTCAACCACACTCGTCCGTGACACACAAATACCGAGACCTTGGTTGGTTTTTGGTCTAGCTCACGTTACCACATCCCTAATACGTGTCAGAGATTAATTGTGGCCAAGTTAATGCCCGAGTCATGACTCCTTGTGAAAGCAAGTGTGACCATGGTCAACATTGACCCGGTCCTTGACTTATGCGTTAATGCTGACTGTAATTAACCTGAGTCATGTATTAAGGATAGGGTGACACCGTGTTGCCGAGCCCTAATGAATGGTTCATACTAATCATCCTTAAGCCCGAGGATAAGACTCGAAAGCCCTCATCAAAGATGAGGTTATGCCGGAAGTCCGTTAAGTCCCTAAGACGAATTTCGATCTTAACCGGGGCTTAATCATGATTGGAATGGATCGCGCATTAGGAACCTCGCAATGCACTAGACCCTAGAATCGTTCTTTTGGTTGGTGGAAGCCGTTTGCCCTATAGGACCCTCGCCCGGGACAGTCCATCCTTGGGAGTGTGCAAGACAGGTGAAAAACGAGGGTTCTATAGGCGTAGTGATGACCTCTACTGACCCAGGATTTAGAGTAGTTGCGAAAAAGAAGAGAAATATTTTCCAACCATCTAGGAAAAAAAATGCTTTTTAAGTAAACTTGGATGAATAAATAATTGCACATTGCATGACTTTGCTCCGTTTTTGCTTCTTGGCCTTGACGCATTGCATTCTTGCGTTAATGAGCGTCATTTCGTTAAGTCTTTGGATGGATCCCCATTATCCTCCAAGACCTCCATAAAGGCGTTTCATTAAGTCTTTGGATAGATCCCCGTTATCCTTCCAAGACTCCCGTTAGAGTCCCTAGGCATAGTTCCCTAGGAGGTTAGTTAAATCTTTGGATGGATCCCTACTATCCTTCCAAGGTCCCGTTGTGATCCCCTTTGTGATCCCCATTGTGATCCCGTTGTGATCCCCGTTGTGATCCCCATCGTGATCCCCATTGTGATCCCGTTGTGATCCCGTTGTGATCTCCGTTGTGATCCCCATTGTGATCCCGTTGTGATCCCGTTGTGATCCACATTGTGATCCCGTTGTGATCCCCGATGTGATCCCCGTTGTGATCCCGTTTGTGATCCCCGCTGAAACCTCCGTTAAACCCCTAGGTGTTGTCCCCTAGGTCCCCGTTGTGATCCCGTTTGTGACCCCTGCTGAAACCTCCGTTAAACCCCTAGGTGTTGTCCCCTAGGTCCCCGTTGAGATTCCCGTTGGAACCCTAGGTGTTGTCCCCTAGGTCCCCATTGAAATTCCCGCCAAACCCCTAGGTGTTGTCCCCTAGGTCCTCGTTAAGATCCCCGTTAAACCCCTAGGCGTAGTTCCCTAGGAAGTTAGTCAAGTCTTTGGACGGATCCCTGTTATCCTCCAAAGCGTCTGTTAAAGAAAAGAAACAAAAGGTGCTTAGGGTAACTCTCTCCCCTTTCCTTGGTCCGTCACATGATGACCAATTCTACGCCCCTCATGCCATTTCGTTCCCGTCAGTGTCGTCGCGTAACCATGACCCCTTCAAGTTTAGCTGTCATGGCACCACATGGTAATATACCGTGGTCAAGCATTGGCCTCCTCAGTTTGCACCTCCATGTGATGACCATCTCAGTTGCTCTGATCGCCTTGATGGCTCGAACTAGTGTGAGTACCATCTGGTCCCAAGCCAGTAAGGTTCAGTCCCATGTTATCCTGACTATATTCGGACAATCCAAGGAGTAGGGATGGCCAAAACCGGTTCCGGGCCCCGTTCTGGTTCGGAACCGCCGGTTCCGATTCGGCAAAAGGGTGACCCTGAACCGGCCCGCTCTTACCCTGGTTCCGGTTTGGCACAATCCGGTTCCGGTTCGGTCCGGTTCCGGTATGGTTCCGGTCCGGTTCCGGTCCCTCCCTTTAAAATTATTGAAAAACAAGGGATTTTCCGTCCGGTTACGGTTCCGGTTCCGGTCCGGTTCAGCATATATGTGACCCTGAACCGGCCCGGATGCCTTGCGGTTCTGATTCGTCCGGTTCCGGTTTCCTCCCCGGTTTTCTCCGGTTCCGGGCTTTTCCGGTCCGGTTCCGGTCCGGTTTTCCGGTTCCGGTTCGGTTTGGCCATCCTTACCAAGGAGGCTCCTTGTCCCCGTAACCTTTAAGTTAGGGCCCTTAGGGCCGCTCTCCGTCACCCTAGGAAGCCCGTTTGGAAAGTGAGTCAATCACTCACCTCTTCCCAGAAGCCCGTTTGAATTAGGCCAACTTAAGTCATGTCCGTCTCTTCGTTAAACCCATTTGAATGTGTGAGTCTTTTACTCAAATAGAAAAACGCGTGTGTCAATCCTCATTCAAAAAATTGGAAATCAAGTTTTCTTAAAATAAGAGGTCAACTCTTTTCCAAATGGCTAATCCGCTAATGAGGTGTTCCTATCAAATCATGGTTATAATTTCACCTCGAGGTTTAAAATGCTAAAGTCCTTTTCGGTCTTATCCACCAGAAACATCAACCAAGGAGCCCACATTTGAAATGGCGTCTGAGACTTCCATCCACGTGAGCAGGATTGGGGCACCGTCCACGAGAAGCGGCCCATGCCTCGGAGGCCCAAAGGCGGCTACTTCAAATGGAGATCCGTACCTTCGCCGAATGCCATGCGCGAGGTTACGCCCCTTGAAAGGAAGTCACCAAAAGGAGATGGCCGAATATGGGCCCGGTGGTTGCAATACCAAGCCAAGTGGAGATCTCGCAACATCTTTCCCGATGACACGGAACCCGAAGTTCCCCGCGGAAGACAGGGAATATGCCGCCGACAAACCCTCCAACAATCGAAGAAGAAAATGGAACATCGCGTGTCATAGGAGCCCATCCCTAAAAAAAATAAAAAAAAATGATGAGTCTTCCAGCCTCGTAGGATCTAGATTCTCACAAATGTCCGTCCCGGACGGTGTCTTTTTATTTTTGCAAAGGTCCGCACTTGGACATGTATGTACAAAGTTATCTCAATAAAAGAGTCATTTTCATTCTCTTCTCTCTAGACTTGAGATATTATTTGCAATATACATTTACTCTTGAAATTGCCTTGCTTGTTATGATCAATTGATTGCTACGTCCCCAAAATGATGAATTGACTTCTAGGCATACTAGTCAATGACGACTCATTAAGAGCGAATGGACCTAACACAAAAGAGAAATGCTAAATGCAAACAATTAATCTTGATGTGAATAAATGTTGTGATCAATTGGCATGAAGAAACCATTAATGGCAAGTCTTCCCTCATACACTTCCCCGATACACAACCCGATACACCTTTCCAAGACCAATTCTTGATGCACATCGAAGACATCCCGAGACAGTGAAAAGGTAAGGACATTGTTGCTCGACCACCGAGATTTGACAGTGCTCACACGTGTGCGACCAAGTATAGGGCTTCCCGGAATCTTCAAAGTCAGCCCAAAGTAACAGGCACGCCACCAAGGGGCTACAAAGGAGCCAATGCCCGAGAAAGCGAGCTGGGGCTAATGTTTACCTCCTCCCAAAAAAAAAAAAGAGAGAGAAAAGAAAAAAAAAGGAGAAGAGGGAAAGGAAATGAATGTATGGAAAGAAGGAAAGGAAATGGCGGAAAGAAAGGCCCGTTCACACCAAAGAGGGTTCACCTCAAGAGGTCCATCTCAAGGAGTTCACCGCAAAGCAAAGTGAGAAACAATGTCCTCCGAGACAACATCGAAAGAAAGCCAATTTCAGCAAAAGACGGCCTAAGGACGAACTACGGCGACCTGAACTCCTCACATTGAGGGGAACATAGGCAACCTTCGGGTCCGGTCACAGCATGAGAAAGAACGGTCAAACCATGGCTTTCCCAAAGTAGCCTAGCCTCTCCCCCACGGTCCCATCAATGACCAATTTACCAGACAAGGACCAATTCCCCATAAACACCTTTTGATCTTGCCATTGATCGAATCATAATCTTAATTGATCGCAACATTTATACATGTTAAGGCTAATTGCTTGTTATAATCTTGACTTAATAACAAACATGGTCCATTCAAGCAATCATTTGATGATATTAACTAGGGCAAATTTCAAATGTCTCAACAAGTCTTCTCCTCTACATTTTAGGAAAGAGCTAAACACCTGTATTCTGTCAAGCAAGGGCTTCCTCCCATTTCATGATACATTGCTCAAAGAGCTCACCAACATAAAGGGACTCTCTCCCAAATAAAATGCCCTTGCATGTTTCCTCCATGAAAAAATACTTTAAAGTCCCCGTTCTATCGAGTCGGCTGGATCACTCATAAAATAAAATAAAAAAAAGGGCACCAAAAAAGTAGCCCACTAGGTTGAAAACCCGCAGGGGCGGCCTAGGCAAAAAATAGGGTGTGCCATGAAAGACGCAAAAAAGTAGCCCGCTAGGTTGAAAACCCGCAAGGGCGGCCTAGGCAAAAGAAAGGGTGCGTCATGAAAAAGGGGATGGGTCCCTAACCTCACTTCAAAGGTCAAAAGACGGTATTGGGTCTACTATCAAGCACACTAGCCAAGTACCCCTCACAACCACGGTGCAATAATTTTCTCGCTTTCACATAAGAAATGATACGAAAATTTATACCAAAAGGCATAGCCTCAAAAGCAAATTTAGGCACATCAGGGATAGAGAAATTAACGACCTTTCTACGACAGTCAACAGAAGCATGAAACTTGCTCAACCAATCCATACCCAAAATAACATCGAAATCTTGTATCGGGAGGACTACTAAGTCCGCACACAAGACACGACCACATATAAGCACGTCACAATCACGAAATACTCTATCTGTCACGACCCGAAAACTAGGCTCTATTTTATTAGTAATAAATAATTATTATTTATTTAATTGCTTATTTATTTATTTAAATTATTATTTATTTAAATATTTATGTGTGCACTTTATGTGTCATAATAAATTATGTCTAGCATTTTAATTGGTCTTTTGTGCTAGTGTAGAGTTTTGGGGTCTTAATTGTTAGTAGGGAGCGTAAGTATTTGTGTATAGTGTAGAGGAGGGGCCTGAGTGTAAGTTTTTGGAAATAATTCCCCCTACACCCTCTCCTCTCCCTCATTCCCAGCTCATCTCTCTCTCACTCCATCTCCCTCTCTCTTCCATTGCCAAAGAATGGGTAAGTTCTCTCTCACTTCTCTCTACATTTCCATCATCTTCCTCTCTTTATTTCTCATTTCTTAAAACATGAATCATGTTTAGATCGTCGATAGGATCGTAGGAAGCCAAGAAATTTTGAGTTCCGTCACCTTTGAGAAAATCCGAGTAAGTTGCTTTTCCCCCATTTTTATGCTAAAGTGTTCATATCATGTTTATATTATGCTTGATGTGTTATATTTGAAGTTTGGTTGAATTTGGAATTTATTTTGAGTTTTGGTCAAAAATGGTGATTTTAGGAATGTTGGGTTTGAATCTTAATCTTGGTTGATAAATGGTATTATTTGAGTCCCCATTCTAGTTATAAGTTGTTTTGGGTTCATCTTTATGCTTGGTGGAAGGTTAATTATGTTTGATTTTGGTTGTAATATGAAATGGGTAAGAAAAATTGGTAGAAACCCAGATTTTGGCCGGATTTCGTCCCTCCGGGCAAGGAGGCGCGCGCACCATGTTTTGGGAGGCGCGCGCACCCTTTTCTGCTTCGAAATCGAAGCCTTCTAACCTTAGGAGGTGCGCGCATCACTTTTTATGGAGGCGCGCGCATCCCTCTTTTTCCAGTTTGTCCATTTTTCGTTCGATCTTCCGGAGGCCATAACTTTCTCATCTGGACTCCGTTTTAGGCGTGTAAACTATCGTTTCGAAGCTCTCTTCTAGTACTACAAGATGGTATAGGTTTTTCAGTTAAGTTATAAGTTTTATACTTCAGGGTTTTATTAGGTGTTTGGGGATCTTATGACGTGTTCGTGGTTGTTCCAATCGAATTGATTTTCGAGTAGGACTTGGTCTAGGTTTTAGGCGATGTCCCATAGTACCTAGGGGGTTGTTGTTGAAAACCAAAGTATAGGGTTTAGTCCGGTCGTGATCATGTTCTAAAGATTAACCTTTTGGATTCGTTTGGGGGTTTGGGATTGGTTCGTTAAGGACGGAGGTAAAGCGTGTATTGGCAATTGGGTACTTACGGTTTGATTAACCTTAAAGTGTATTCATTCTGATTCCTCCTTGGGAATTCCAGGTGTGATGAGATGGTTGAGTCATAGTCCTAGTATACCTTTATGAGTAAATGTTTAGGGTCTTTTGGTATTAGTCATTGTGCTATTTGTGAGCGACCGTTTTGGTTGTGCTCTTTATGATTAACTTGTGGGAATCATATTTAGGATGTATTTGGTACGTGCCTTATCTCTGAATCATTATGTTTTAATGGTCAATGTTGTTGGACTCTTTTATGAGAAACTCCTTGTGCTATTGTTGTTGAACTCTTCATGAGTAACCGTTGCATCTTTATGGTGATTATTTGGTATGATTCCCTACTTTGGAATCAATGGTTGTTTATTGTGCTAGTATTTTATTACTTAGCCTTTACTTGAAAGTCCAGCTGGTATTTTGTGTGTGTTTGGGCGATGCGAAACATTATGATGGCACAGCCAAGTCCATTGTGATGTTGACCATTGTTTTGCCCCATTATTACCCTCCTCCAGATTGGCCTTGGATGTGAGAAGAGCTAGCTCCTTTGTGTGCATTTTAGCTTTACTTGGAGCATGACTTTGTGGCATGTCTCCCGTCCCTTGTGACACTTCATTTGGTTATTGGTTCCGGTACCGGGTTTCTCTTCAGCTTTTATGCTGCTATGAAGATGGTTTGTTTGGTTGATGGGTTGATTGGTCGCTTCTGACCGGGGTTTTCTCTTCAAGCTTTCATGCTGCTATGAAGATGTTGATTGTGGTTATTGAAGCTGCGCAGCGACCTTTATTTGGTTCTTTCAGTTGGGTGAAACCTTGGCTATGTATCCACCTATGAGTGTTTATTTCAGCTTTATGTGTTGCATGATGAGCTGGTCGTTATTTCCAACCGGTATGGGACGGTTGGCGATAGGGAGCCTCTCATTTGTTGTTATATGTTTATTTATATGATTGATTATTGGACATTACTGTTTGACAGCATGTCACTTATTATTCCGCTGCTATCTGTCATATGTTAATTGCTATTGGTTATTGCATAATAGCATGGCATGTAGTTGCATTAGTAACTTACTGAGATTTTATCTCACCCCGTTTATTTCCATCTTTGTTTTTCCTTAACCCCCCCCCCCCCAGGAGGAAAAGGATTAGGTTTTGCGGTTCGAGGAGGACGTCGAGAGGTTTGAGATTTTGGGGCAGGTTGTTATGGATCGGTTTACATTATTTAAATGTATAACCTTTTGGGGATAGTTTTACCATTATTGACGTCATTAAGAATTGTATATTTTATTCTTTTGGGTATAAGCTGTGGAGCTTGTGTTAGATGTACTTTGTTGATTTAAACTTGGATTTGTAAAACCTTGTGTTATCATCTTTTGGTTCAAAATGGAATTTTTAACTTCTATATTTTAGAGTTTTGGTTCTAAGTCGACGTCCAGCTCGCGATCTCGGGCCGCGGGGTTCGGGGTCACGACAGTTGGTATCAGAGCCATGGTTTGGCTCTAAGTATAAGTCTAGGTGGATTAGTATGACCTAGGTGGGTAGTTGTGTTCGGAGTGAGTAACGATGAGTATTTTATGCAAGTATTTGTTTGTGATGGCTAGAAGAAGAATTGGTGAAGCTTCTAGTGGGACTCAGAATCTTAATGGTCTAAGGGAAGAAAACCGTGCAGTGTTTCAGGACAGGTTTGAAGTGGCCATGAAAGCAATTCGTGACCAAGGGCCGAGAGAGGAACATGTAGCACCTCCGCGATATGGGTTGGAGCAGTTCTTGAAGTTGAAACCAAGTGAGTACGACGGTGAGCCTGATGTGAAGAAGGCCGAGCTATGGATAGAATCGATGGAGAAAATCTACGAGGTCTTTAGTTGCACTGATGAGGATAGGGTTCTGTTTTCAGCTTATAAGCTCGTGGAGCTGCGGAACATTGGTGGAAGGCACTGAAGACCAGTTAGGATGCGACTCTTGTACCATATCCTTGGGAGTGGTTCGTGAAGAAATTCAAGGATCATTTTATCTTTTTAGTGAATCAAAACCGGAAAGAGATCGAGTTCCTCAGCTTGGAGCAAGGCATGATGTCAGTAGCACAGTACTCAGCTAAGTTCACAGAATTAGCCAGGTGTTGTGAATACCTTGTGCGGACCGAGGAGCAGAAAGCGATGAGATTGATCAGGGGTTTGAAGACATCCATCCGGACTCAACTTATAGCACAGCGGATTCAGACTTATCAGGATGCGGTGGATCGAGCCTACTTAATTAAGCAGGATATTGGGGAACACAGAAGGAAGACTAGATAGTTAACCCGGGTAAGCCAGGAGGGCAGAGTAAGTCACAACAGCAACATTCGGATAACAGAGGTAATTCTGGAGTGCAAACTCGATTCAGAAGGCAACTTCAAGGGCAACCAACAGTAGGAAATCAAGGCTCTAATAAGGGTACACGAAATGGGAAAGTCTGCAGTTACTGTCAGAGGAAAGGACACTCAGAAGACAAGTGTTGGAAGAAGCAAGGAAAATGTGTGAAGTGTGGTCAGTCGGGACACTTTGTTAAAGACTGTCCGAGGTTTAGAGTTCAGTCATCGGGGACAGGAACTGGAATATCGTAGGGTCAGAAGAGGGATGCTTCAGGGAAGCCCAAGATTTCGGGTAGAGTATTTGCAATCAATCAGCACTCAGCGGGTGATCATCAGTTTCAGAAGGTATTATTTTGCGTCGAGAGAGCAAGCGCGTGCATTTTAGGATCATTGCATTCACATGTTTCTGTGCATTTAGTTGCATTTATTTCTTTTGAGTCTTTGACTTATGTGTTGTCAGTGTCTACTCCTATGGAGGAGTGTAGGATGTCTGATGGAGTCTTATGTGCTCATGTTGTGCTTAAAGGTAGATATAACTTACCTGCTAAATTGGTCATATTGCTATTATAAGATTTTTGAAGTCATTTTGAGAAGGGAAATGTCATGCTTTAGTCGATGGTTGTAGGGAAATTGTTACATCCTCTCTTCCCTTTTGCCTAAAATTGTTTTGAGACTGTTCATTTGGGTAGAGTTATACCTATCTTTCCTTAATTGAAATCCGAGTATTTAGTTTCGGTGAATTGTTGGGCGTATTTATCGTTTGTGAAAATTTCTATTTTATTTCTGAATAGTACCTAGTAATTGGGGAGAACCTTGGGTTAAATTGAGTTGTTATAGTACAAGGTTGTAGTGCTAATATTTAGATCAATGTCCTTATGGCATCGGTTGGGTTATAAGAGTTGAGGATTCAAATTGAGGATTTCTGGATAGGAGATTTTGTTTACTTGTAGTGCATCTACGTGAGCGCATCAGAATTGGATAGTATGAGGAAAAGCATGATGTGTTATGGGATATGAGTATATTATGGAAGTTATAATCATCGATAGTGGTGAGCGTGTTAAGTTAGAAAAGACTAATAAGTACATTTTGGGAGAGTAACAATTTCTCGATCTATGTTAAAGGCATTTTGAATTTTGGTTAGAGAGTGGTTCTATGGTCCTAAATCTCTCCTTGGTGGCGTTTCGCGATTTGGATCAAGGGTATGTGGAGGAAGTGGAGTATCAATACTTGGGCATAATTAAGGAATATCATGATTTGGCACTGTCAATTGGAACGTTGCTAGCTAATTGGTTTATTACGATGGTAGTAACATTGAGCTTAAATATCATTAAGTCAATAAATGTATGCGTGAGAGACTAACTGGGTTAGCTATTGAATTTAGAGTTCGTTGATTTCCTTTGGGTATATGAGCACGGATTATGACTTAAATGGGAGTTAGAGAAAATCTTTTGAAGATGAAATTTGGATCGTTTTGCGGACTATTGAGTATATTGAATGGTTTAGGCTTCAAGACCAGATTAATGAAGGGATGAGAGTATAACATAGATTTAAGTGGACACTTTGTACGAGATATTTTGGGGTTTGTATGGTACTATTTATTTAAGGTGTTAACTCAAAGTGAAGACACTATAATGGTAATCCATAGAGGTATAGCCATTTCGATGAATATTGTGGAAATAGAAATTTCTTTAGCCTTTTTATATTTTTAAAAGCTAATTAGGCTCGGGATGGTGATGTTTTGAATTTCTGGGGAATACTACTAAGTATGCGATTTACAAAAGGAAACACCTTTGCAGTGTAATTAAGGTTGTGAATAAGGTGAGCTTGGGATATCTCGAGAGTTATGTTTGGGAGCAATTGGGATTCTCCAATTTTGATTATGGATTCTAATTAGTAGTGAAGGTTATGATTGAAGGAAGTTATGTGCGAGAGGTCGTGGTATTGTGAACATTATTTAGGGTTACTACGTGGTGGTTTAGAATGGACAGTTGAGGAATTTGAGAAATGGCGGAACTATCGTATCCTTAGCTATTGGGTCTTTCGGGTAAGTCTCGTTAAAATTCGAGTCGAATTTTCTTTAAGGGAGAGTGAATGTCACGTCCCGAAAACTAGGCTCTATTTTATTAGTAATAAATAATTATTATTTATTTAATTGCTTATTTATTTAAATATTTATGTGTGCACTTTATGTGTCATAATAAATTATGTCTAGCATTTTAATTGGTCTTTTGTGCTAGTGTAGAGTTTTGGGGTCTTAATTGTTAGTAGGGCGCGTAAGTATTTGTGTATAGTGTAGAGGAGGGGCCTGAGTGTAAGTTTTTGGAAATAATTCCCCCTACACCCTCTCCTCTCCCTCATTCCCAGCTCATCTCTCTCTCACTCCATCTCCCTCTCTCTTCCATTGCCAAAGAATGGGTAAGTTCTCTCTCACTTCTCTCTACATTTCCATCATCTTCCTCTCTTTATTTCTCATTTCTTAAAACATGAATCATGTTTAGATCGTCGATAGGATCGTAGGAAGCCAAGAAATTTCGAGTTCCGCCACCTTTGAGAAAATCCGAGTAAGTTGCTTTTCTCCCATTTTTATGCTAAAGTGTTCATATCATGTTTATATTATGCTTGATGTGTTATATTTGAAGTTTGGTTGAATTTGGAATTTATTTTGAGTTTTGGTCAAAAATGGTGATTTTAGAAATGTTGGGTTTGAATCTTGATCTTGGTTGATAAATGGTATTATTTGAGTCCCCATTCTAGTTATAAGTTGTTTTGGGTTCATCTTTATGCTTGGTGGAAGGTTAATTATGTTTGATTTTGGTTGTAATATGAAATGGGTAAGAAAAATTGGTAGAAACCCAGATTTTGGCCGGATTTCGTCCCTCCGGGCAAGGAGGCGCGCGCACCATGTTTTGGGAGGCGCGCGCACCCTTTTCTGCTTCGAAATCGCAGCCTTCTGACCTTAGGAGGCGCGCGCATCACTTTTTATGGAGGCGCGCGCATCCCTCTTTTTCCAGTTTGTCCATTTTTCGTTCGATCTTCCGGAGGCCATAACTTTCTCATCCGGACTCCGTTTTAGGCGTGTAAACTATCGTTTTGAAGATCTCTTCGAGTAATACAAGATGGTATAGGTTGTTCAGTTAAGTTATAAGTTTTATACTTCAGGATTTTATTGGGTGTTTGGGCATCTTATGACGTGTTCGTGGTTGTTCCAATCGAATTGATTTTCGAGTAGGACTTGGTCTAGGTTTTAGGCGATGTACCATAGTACCTAGGGGGTTGTTGTTGAACACCAAAGTGTAGGGTTTAGTCCGGTCGTGATCATGTTCTAAAGATTAACCTTTTGGATTCGTTTGGGGGTTTGGGATTGGTTCGTTAAGGACGGAGGTAAAGCGTGTATTGCAATTGGGTACTTACGGTTTGATTAACCTTAAAGTGTATTCATTCTGATTCCTACTTGGGAATTCCAGGTGTGATGAGATGGTTGAGTCATAGTCCTAGTATATCTTTATGAGTAAATGTTTAGGGTCTTTTGGTATTAGTCATTGTGCCATTTGTGAGCGACCGTTTTGGTTGTGCTCTTTATGATTAACTTGTGGGAATCATATTTAGGATGTATTTGGTACGTGCCTTATCTCTGAATCATTATGTTTTAATGGTCAATGTTGTTGGACTCTTTTATGAGAAACTCCTTGTGTTATTGTTGTTGAACTCTTCGTGAGTAACCGTTGCATCTTTATGGTGATTATTTGGTATGATTCCCTACTTTGGAATCAATGGTTGTTTATTGTGCTAGTATTTTATTACTTAGCCTTTACTTGAAAGTCCAGCTGGTATTTTGTGTGTGTTTGGGCGATGCGAAACATTATGATGGCACAGCCAAGTCCATTGTGATGTTGACCATTGTTTTGCCCCATTATTACCCTCCTCCAGATTGGCCTTGGATGTGAGAAGAGCTAGCTCCTTTGTGTGCATTTTAGCTTTACTTGGAGCATGACTTTGTGGCATGTCTCCCGTCCCTTGTGACACTTCATTTGGTTATTGGTTCCGGTACCGGGTTTCTCTTCAGCTTTTATGCTGCTATGAAGATGGTTTGTTTGGTTGATGGGTTGATTGGTCGCTTCTGACCGGGGTTTTCTCTTCAAGCTTTCATGCTGCTATGAAGATGTTGATTGTGGTTATTGAAGCTGCGCAGCGACCTTTATTTGGTTCTTTCAGTTGGGTGAAACCTTGGCTATGTATCCACCTATGAGTGTTTATTTCAGCTTTATGTGTTGCATGATGAGCTGGTCGTTATTTCCAACCGGTATGGGACGGTTGGCGATAGGGAGCCTCTCATTTGTTGTTATATGTTTATTTATATGATTGATTATTGGACATTACTGTTTAACAGCATGTCACTTATTATTCTGCTGCTATCTGTCATATGTTAATTGCTATTGGTTATTGCATAATAGCATGGCATGTAGTTGCATTAGTAACTTACTGAGATTTTATCTCACCCCGTTTATTTCCATCTTTGTTTTTCCTTAACCCCCCCCCAGGAGGAAAAGGATTAGGTTTTGCGGTTCGAGGAGGACGTCGAGAGGTTTGAGATTTTGGGGCAGGTTGTTATGGATCGGTTTACATTATTTAAATGTATAACCTTTTGGGGATAGTTTTACCATTATTGACGTCATTAAGAATTGTATATTTTATTCTTTTGGGTATAAGCTGTGGAGCTTGTGTTAGATGTACTTTGTTGAT
Source organism: Campanula takesimana (assembly GCA_026119855.1). Classification (NCBI taxonomy): domain Eukaryota; kingdom Viridiplantae; phylum Streptophyta; class Magnoliopsida; order Asterales; family Campanulaceae; genus Campanula; species Campanula takesimana. Next base: position 63,072 of record JAOWBW010000686.1, on the reverse strand, counting down.
TTAAACTTGGATTTGTAAAACCTTGTGTTATCATCTTTTGGTTCAAAATGGAATTTTTAACTTCTATATTTTAGAGTTTTGGTTCTAAGTCGACGTCCAGCTCGCGATCTCGGGCCGCGGGGCTCGGGGTCGCGACACTATCGGTCCCCAAACATTCTCCCATAGGAGTTGACACCTCTAACACATAGGGAAAAGACTCAGATGCAGCATTTAGTAAAGAAGCAAATTGCACAGAAATGTAAGAATGAGATGATCCTGGATCTACTAACGTACGTGCGCTCACATTAGATATAGAAACAATACCTCCAATCACTGAGGGATCATCTGCCTGATGCTGATTCATTGCAAACACTTTTCCTTGGACCTTGGGCTTCCCCGTAGTATCCCTTTTCTGACCCTGAGTAGTACCAACTCCTGACCCGGATGGTTGACCCTTGCCTCTAGTACAATCCCTTGCGAAATGCCCCATTTGACCACAATTGGTACACCTGCCCTGTTTCTTCCAACAACGGTCCTCTGAATGGCCTTCCTTTTGGCAATAGGAACAACTCCGGCTGAAAACATGGGGCTATGCCGCCACTGACGCCAACAAGGACATGGGGCTACCCCAACATTGATGACTAAAAGGACATGGGGCTACCCCAACATCGACGACGAAAGGGTTCTCTACTCCCGATCGCTCCTAAGAAATGGACAAAGCTCCAAAGGACTTTATTCATAACAAACCTCATGGTTAAGTTAAAATCAAAATTTGACTGACATGCTTCATTAAAAGATTCACCTTGAGGAATGAGCACTTTGGAAATTTTCCCTTTTGGCATCATGCTTTTGATAAAAGATGTCTTTTTTCCCCTTTCAAGTCGCGTCGGGCACTTGAGGGTGTGTTTTGTGAATATTTTTTGTGTATTTTCCCTTTCAAACCGCGTTGGGCATTTGAGGGTGTATTTTGAATGTTGTGTCGTCCCCCTTTTCAAGTCGCGTCGGGCACTTGAGGGTGTGTTTTGTGAATTTTATTTTCCCTTTCAAATCGCGTTGGGAATTTGATGGGTCTGTAGACACCCCGCCTTGGACCTCTCATGTCCCGATTGCATACACATTCATTGTCTTCCTCTTTTCTGTTAAGTTTTGTTACTTTTCGTTAACTTTCGTTACTTTCCGTTATCTTGACTTACTCCGTTAGTCTTGAACTTGACTAAGTGACAAAGTCAACCTTGAGTCTTTGTTTCATTTTTTTTTGTTGACTTTCGTTGTGTTCGTTAAGTTTTTGACTGATTTCGTTAGTTTTGGGACTTAACTGAATATGGGGTTAACTTTTGGGCTGAAATTGGGATTTCCTGAAGGTGGGACGAGCGCGCCTCCGACCTCATTTATGGGATGTGCGCGCCTCCCATAGGGGGGCGGGAGGTGCGCGCTTCCCACCTCTAGAATCCCAGATTTTGCCAAATTTCCCTCCTTTTCTGATTTTGTGACTTCAAAGCCATTATAGCTTGGCTTGATCCGGGGAAGAGCCATATTTGTGACCACAAACTCTTCTTAAACACCTATAAAAACCCTTCCAATCCATCATTGGAGGGGACCTCTTTTGGGACTTTTCTCTTAGACTTTTTCTTGACTCAAAACTCTCTCTCTCAAAACATAAGAGCTTATTTTAAAGAGTGGTCACTACACGAAGTTTGGTTTTCCCTTCTTCAAGTACAAGGTATAATACTCATCTTCTTCTAAGTTCTAATTCTTATTTTTGTATCCTCTCTTTACCTTCTTTAAACAAAACCTTTTATATTACATTCTTCATCTAGGAAAGAATCCCCTAGTTTGGAGAGTGTTCGGGTAGTTAGAGAATTTCCCGATGTTTTCTCTTCTGAATATAATATGCCTCCCGATCGTGAGATAGAATTTTGTATAGATCTTTTGCCGGGTACAGCTCCGATTTCAAAGGCACCGTATAGGTTGGCTCCCGCAGAATTGAAGGAACTAAAGGTTCAGTTGCAAGAGTTGCTTGATCAAGGGTTTATCCGCCCTAGTGTTTCCCCGTGGGGAGCACCGGTTTTGTTTGTGCGGAAGAAAGACGATTCTTTGAGATTGTGTATCGATTACCGAAAGTTGAATCAGGTTACAGGGAAGAACAAGTATCCTCTACCTCACATTGATGATTTATTTGATCAGCTTCAAGGGTCCGTGCTGTTTTCTAAACTTGATTTGAGGAGTGGGTACCATCAGTTGAAGATTCGATCGGAGGATATTCCGAAGACTGCCTTTCGCACTCGTTATGGTCATTACGAGTTCTTGGTTATGCCGTTTGGGTTGACTAACGCGCCTGCAGTGTTTATGGATTTGATAAACCGGGTTTTCCACCCTTATCTTGACTCATTTGTGGTGGTCTTCATCGACGACATTCTTGTTTACTCTAAATCCCGAGTGGAGCACGAGCAACACTTGAGGACAGTTTTATCCATTCTTGCGAGGGAGCAGTTGTTTGCGAAGTTTAGCAAATGCGAATTTTGGCTCGAGAAGGTTTCATTTCTGGGTCATGTTATTTCTAAAGATGGGATTTCTGTGGATCCTTCAAAGATAGAATCCATAGTGGGTTGGAAGAGACCCGAGTCAGTGACCGAGATCAGAAGTTTTCTGGGTTTAGCCGGGTATTACAGAAGGTTTATAGAAGGGTTTTCGAGGATTGCTACTCCGATGACCCAGTTGACCCGGAAGGATGTACCGTTTGTGTGGAGTGAGAAATGTCAAAACAGTTTTGAGGAATTGAAGAAGAGGTTGACTACGGCTCCTATTCTTGCGTTACCGAATGGAAATGACGATTTAGTAATTTACAGTGATGCTTCGAAAGAGGGTTTGGGTTGTGTTTTGATGCAGAATGGGAAAGTGATTGCGTATGCTTTGAGGAAGTTGAGCCCTAGTGAACAGAATTACCGTACTCATAATATGGAGTTGGCTGCGATAGTCTTTGCGTTGCATAAGTGGAAGCATTACCTATATGGAGCGAAGTTTGAGATTTTTACCGATCATAAGAGTTTGAAGTATCTCTTCTCTCAAAAGGAATTGAACAACCGACAACGCCGATGGATGGAACTTTTAAAGGATTATGATTGTACGATTTCTTATCATCCGGGGAAGGCGAATGTGGTAGCCGACGCGATTAGTAGAAAGTCTTATGTGGCTTCGATGATGGTTCGGGAATGGAAAATGCTTGAGGATGTTCGAGAATGGTGTCCTCGTGAATCGAGACATGGGGCTATTTTTGCGAATATTAGGGTATCTCCGACCCTAATTTAGAGGATAAAAGAAGCTCAAAGAGAAGATCCTGAGTTAGTGAAGGTAATGGGTAAAATGAAGGAAAAGAACTTCGAGGATTTTTCTATGAGTTCGAATGGGGTATTGACTTTCCGTGGTCGTTTGTGCGTACCCGATGTTGGTGGAATAAAGAGGCAAGTTTTAGATGAGGGTCCCAAATCGAGATATACTATTCATCCAGGTAGTACGAAGATGTATCAGGATTTGAAACAACACTTTTGGTGGAACAACATGAAGAGGGAAATAGCCGAGTATGTTTCGAAATGTTTAACTTGTCAGCAGGTCAAAGCCGAGCATCAGAGACCCGCAGGACTACTTCAGCCGTTAGAGATTACGGAATGGAAATAGGAGCATGTGACTATGGATTTCGTTACGGGACTACCTCGTACCCGTAGGAAGTATGACAGTGTTTGGGTGATTGTGGATAGACTGACCAAGAGTGCACATTTCTTGCCTATTGACATTAAGTACTCGATGGAAAAGCTTGCGACCCTTTACATTGATGAGATTGTGAGATTGCATGGGGTTCCGGTTAGCATTGTGTCAGATCGACACCCGAGGTTTACTTCTAGATTCTGGAAGGCGTTTCAGGAAGCTTTGGGTACAGATTTGCGATTCAGCACAGCTTTTCACCCTCAGACCGACGGTCAATCCGAGAGGACCATTCAGATTTTGGAGGATATGTTGCGAGCTTGTTCGATAGACTTTTCTGATTCTTGGGATAGACATTTACCATTAGTGGAATTCTCTTACAACAACAGTTATCAGGCTAGTATCGAGATGGCACCTTATGAGGCCTTATATGGGAGAAAATGTTGATCGCCTATCTGTTGGGATGAGGTCGGTGAAGCGAAGATCGTGGGTATTGATTTGCTTCAGGATTCAGTTGAGAAAGTTAGAGTTATCCGGGATCGATTGAAAATAGCCCAGAGTCGACAGAAGAGCTATGCAGATAACCGAAGGCGAGATCTTAGTTTTCAGACCGGTGATTTTGTGTTCTTGAAAGTATCTCCGAAGGTGGGTATTCGAAGGTTCGGGAAGAAAGGTAAATTGGCTCCGAGGTTTATAGGTCCGTTTGAGATTTTGGGGAAAGTGGGACTTCTAGCATAACGTCTTGCGTTACCATCTTCTTTGGACCGGTTACATAATGTTTTTCACGTTTCTATGCTTCGGAAGTATGTTCATGATCCATCTCATGTGTTACCGAGGGTACCGGAGGACATAGAGCCCGACATGACTTACGAGGAGCGACCGGTTCGGATTCTCGATGCTAAAGTCCAAGAGTTGAGGAACAAAAGCATTCCGTTGGTTAGAGTTCTTTGGAGTAATCATAATGTTGAAGAATCGACGTGGGAGCTTCGTGATGAGATAGAGAGGAAATTTCCGTGGCTTTTTAATTCGGGTAAGTCTCGTTAAAATTCGGGTCGAATTTTCTTTAAGGGGGAGTGAATGTCATGACCCGAAAACCCGTCTCTATTTTATTGATAAATAATTAATTATTTATTTATTTATTTGGTTTAATTATTTGTGTGCGCATTTTGTATCTCATAATAATAATTTATGCCTAGCATTTTATTTGGGTCATTTGTGCTAGTGTAGTATTATTTGGTTTTAGTTGTTAGTAGGAAGTATTAGAGTTGTGTGTTAGTAGTGAGGGGTCCTAAGTGTAATATTTTGAAATAATTCTCCTACTCCCTCCCTACTCTTCCTTCTCCCTCACTCTCATCCTCACCCTACTCCCTCATTCCCAGCAATCTCTCTCTCTCTCTCCTTGGCTATGGTAAGTTTTTCTTCTCTCCTTCTTCCTTCATTTTCATCCTCTTCCTCCCTCTATTTCTTAGTGCTCATTTTATCAAATGTGTTTAGATCGTCAATAGGATCGCGTAGAACCAAAAATATTTGAATTCCGTCATCTTTGAGAAATTTCAAGTAAGTTGCTTTTCCCCCATTTTTATGCTAAAATGATCCTATCATGTTTATATAATGCTTTAGTTGATACATTTGATGTTTGATTGAGTTTGAGATTTATTTGGAGTTTATTTTGGGTTTTGGTTAAAAATGGTGATTTTGATGAATGTTGGGATTTGATCTTGGTTTTGGTTGATAAATGGTGTTATTAAGGTCCCCTTTTGGTTAGATGTTGTTTGGGATCGTTGGGGATCATGTTGGAAGTATTGATTTTGAGTGTTGTGAAAATGGGTAAGAAAAATGAAGAACCCAGCTCTGTTTTCCCGGCCAAGAACCAGACCAGGCGCCCGCCCGGGTTGGACCAGGCGCCCGCCTACCCAGCTTTTTATGCGACCAGACCTTCTGGTCAATTAAGCGCCCGCCCGACCCCCTCTAGGAGCCCGCCCGCCCCCTGTTCCAGAAATCTCCCTTTTGCTTGGTTTAAGGCTAATGGCTCACCTAGTTAAGTTTTATTCTTCTAATTAATCTAAGTTAACATCGTGGAACACTTTATTAATTGGAATTGATTCTTTTGTGAATAAATGTGTTATGGAATTTGATTAAGTATCGTTTTGGGAATGTGGTCCATCTTTGATGCATTGTTTGGATTAGTTTACCTTTGTGGTGATTTATTTGGAATGGTTCCCTACTTTGGAATCATTAGTTGTTTATCGTGCTAGTATTTTATTACTTAGCCCTTACTTGAAAGTCCAGCTGGTATTTGTGTGTGTTTCGGGCGATGCGAAACATTATGATGGCACAAGCCAAGTCCATTATGATGTTGACCATTGTTTTGCCCAATTATTACCCTCCTCCAGATTGGCCATGGATGTGAGAGGAGCTAGCTCCTTTGTGAGCATTCTAGCTGTTCGGTTTGGGATATGACTTTGTGTCATATTCCCTTGCTATTATTGGTTATTGGTTCCGGTACCGGGGGTTTTCTCTTCAAGCTTTTGTGCTACTATGAAGATGTTGATTGTTGATTATTGAAGCTGCGCAGCGACCTTTATTTGGAACTTTCAGTTGGGAAACCTTGGCTAATATCCTTTGTTAACTGTTTATTTCCGCTGCTATCTGTTAAATGATAATTGCTATGTGCTATGTGATTTATTATTGTTTATTGCTTGTTGCATCATAGCATGTCATGTAGTTGCATTAGTGACTTATTGAGATTTATCTCACCCCCCTTTCTTTTATCTTTTTTTTTTCCTTAACACCCCCCCCAGGTGGAAAGGATTAGACTCGCTGATCACGAGACAGGACGTCGCGAGGGTTGAGCTTTTGGGGCAAGTTGTTATTGGTGGGTTTACATTATATAAATGTGTAACCTTTTGGGAATAGTTGTACCGAACTTGACGTCATTAGAATTTGTATATTGTATTATTTTGGGTGTAAGCTTACGGAGCTCACACTAGTTTATATTTTGCTGTTCAAGTTGGATTTCAAAACTTTGTGTTATCATCTTTTGGTATATAAGGAAATTTTTATCTTCATTATTTTAGAGTTTATTGTTTAAGTCGACGTCCAGCTCGCGTACTCCGGGCCCGCGGGGTCGGGGTCTCGACAAAGAGAGGTAACCTGTCACTGTTATATGGTAAAAGTTTAATTAAGACTCAGTGTCCTAAGACAACTGATGAGCGAGAACGCATGAATGGAATCCTATATGTTTCGGCAATTGGATCTATTATGTATGCCATGATATTTACTAGAACGGATGTCTCTTATGCTTTGAGCATGATGAACAGATACCAGTTAGATCCTGGTGAGAGTCACTGGATAGAAGTCAAGACGATTCTTAAGTACTTAAGAAGGACTAAAGACTCGTTCTTGATTTATGGAGGTTTGGAAGATGATGTTGTTGTAAGGGGTTACACAGATGCAAGCTTCTAAACGGACAAGGATGACTATAGATCGCAATATGGTTTTGTGTTTATACTACACGGTGGTGCTGTAAGCTGGAAGAGTTCTAAGCAAAGTACAAGAACTGATTATACAAAGGAAGCTGAGTATTTAGCTGCATCAGATGCTGCTAAAGAGGCTGTTTGGATCAAGAAATTCATAACTGAATTAGAGGTAGTTCCTAGCATTGCTAATCCAATAGACCTTTATTGCGACAATAATGGTGCTCTTGCTCAAGCAAAGGAACCAAAAGCACATCAAAGATCCAAACACATACTTAGGTGTTTTCATCTCATTTGAGAAATCGTAGAGAGGGAGGACGTGAAAATATGCAGGGTACCAACGGATGATAACGTAGTTGATCCGCTAACAAAGGGACTTCCTCAAGATAAACATGATGGTCATGTTAGGTCCATGGGTATTAAATACATTAGTGATTGGGCCTAGTGCAAGTGGGAGATTGTTGGTGTATATGCCCTAGGCATGTTATTTTCCGCGTTGTTTGACAATGTTTGTTATCACTTTTTCATTTATATAAAGAGATGTTTTGGATTATTATTTGTTGTTACATGTTTTTTTATAATAATCTCCGTCCCTAGTACTTATGAAGAACTATTATGAGTTTAATTAGAGGATCATGTGATAATCATGTGTATGGGATACAAGTTAAATTTATCGGTGTGTGTAGGTGAACACATACTGGACATGACCCAACTATGAGGTTAATGTTATGGTCATGATGTCATAATTAAACCTCTTAATAGTTATATCATTGAATCCTTAGACCTTAGATTATTATGATCAAAGCTATGTAGGGAAGTGTAATAAGTTAAGATGGAATTTGTCCCTCTTCGTGAGACATGTCAAGCTTAGGCCCATCGATAAATAGTATTGATGAAATGCATGGCCGTGCTCAAATGAATTGATATGATCAATGTCATTTGGATTATCAACTATTTTGAATTGAGAAAAGTATTGGGCATTGTAAGTTGACCATTGACCATGGCTTACACTCAATGACATCGTGGATAAAAGGATTGTGATATGTTCTATAAAGGATAAGCGAACTTTGAAAAAGTTGTATCAATTGGTTAATCATGATGGCCTGCTAGGGTCTGCTCATGAATTATGAGAACAAATGTGTTTCGACTCATTGCTAACTTGATATAATCCTATGGGGTCACACACAATGGAACGAATTGTTAAAAGGCTAAAAGATTATATTTAGGCGGGCACGACCGTGCTTGTTATTGAGAACGACCGTGCCAAATGGCACGACCGTTCCATTTAACAAGCACGACCTTGCCAAATATTGTCTGAAGGAAGCCAGGCTCGCCTCAATTGGCACGACCGTGCCAGTTATAGGGCACGACTGTGCCAAACGGCCTGGTCTGAATTTTTGGGAGTTTAATTGGGTGACGGGATTTAGGTTTCCTAGGTCCTTAAGGCTTAAGGACAAGGGACTATAAATACATATTTTCACCAGCCAATAAACATATAAAACCTATTTGTTTGGAGAAACAATATTCTTGATCTAAGATTGAGAATCAAAGATCAAGAACCCTAAATTCACATAGCCTACTTTGGATCTAGCAGTCTGGATCAAGAAGGAGTTCTCAATATTAATTCACGTGTGGATATCCATAGAGGGTGATTGATTAAATATCTTCTAGTTCGTGTTCCTGCGGATCAAGACTTGAAGAAAATCTTGGAGAAGATCAAATCTTCAACGAAGTTTCAAAATCCAAAAATTTTAAATCTCCATGACGGTTAGTATTCTAAATTCAACTCTGTATTAATTTAATCATCTTGAATGGATCTAGCCTTTTAGGTTTATTCCGCTGCGCATGATTGTGCAAAACCCAACAGCGGAACTCTGCTTATATACACAACCTAGAATAAGTCCAAACCCTAGACATAGAAGGAATCCTAAAATCAGTTGAATTCAGCCAGCCCAGGTTTCCCGATATTGTGTGCGGCCGCACACTTCGTCCTGTGCGGTCACCCACTATTGCCACCAATGGATCTGAAATGAACGTGATTGTGTGGGTGCTGGCACACCCTAATTATGGGCGGCCGTCCACTCCCCTGGTGTTTGTCTGACTTCTTCCTTTCACTCTGATTGCTAGTCCAATTGGTCCTCTACTCGAACATCAACCCCATGTCCATTCCTAAAGTGACATCCCGAAAGTGTGAGGTTAAACTTTTGCTTTTAATGATTCTTGTGTGCCAGAAATCTGAGGAAAGTAATACAGGTTACTTTTGAGAATCACCTATGTGAGAGAGAAGTAGGGGCTGCTTCAAGGAGAATTGTGTAAGGCTCAATTCTTAGACGCTCTCACTGAACCAATCATTGTGTCTAGGGCCATTAATGGACACATCTATGATAATTGAATTGTGTTAGGGAGATACATGTGTAAAGTATATGACCGGCTACACAAAAAGATAACAGTTCAAGGACACCGCATCTTCTGATTAGCGAGTAGAGTAAATATATTTTACAAGGGAAGGTTCAAATGGCATACCCATACCTATCCTATGTTGGTTTTTGACTACCGGATTTTATCACCAAAGATTGACAATTTCCTTATGTGGGGGATTGTTGGAAAAATTGTTATTGTTGGGTTTTGAGCAATCATGTGCAGCGGAAAATAAAACCCAAACTCGTAGATCCGTTCAATATGATTAACTTAATACAAAGATGAATTTCGATTACTAACCATAGTGATGTTTTAAAATTTCTTCAGTTGATCTTCTTTTTCTTCGCAGCTTTAAAACGCGATCGCAGGAACACGCTTCCAATCACAAGATCACGAACTTGAAGGAGTTGAAACCAACTCCCTCTATATGTATCCACACGTGAAGGAATATCTAGAACTAATTTGTAGATCCGTATTTGCTAGATCCAATAGACACAATATCTATTATGATGAAGGCTACATGAAAACTAGGGTTCTTGTTCTTGAGGAAGAAGAAAACTAGTTTTTCTCTATTAGAGGCTTTCAATGTTGATTACAATAATCATATGGGACTTAGGGTTTTGAGAGGGGTATTTATAATTTTAGATCCCAACTAGTTTAGGAATTAAAGTCAAATTCCAGTCAAAACTCGGACGTCCAAAACCCGAAAATTCGGAACAGAGGAGGCCTACCCGGATCCCCTAAGGTTCGATCAGGTCAAGGACATGGTCTGCCCGGATATCCTTAGAGTCCACCTGGGTCAAGGACATGGTCTTCCCGGAACTCCTTAGCATCCGCCCGAGTCAAGGACTTGGTCCGCCGGGACCGCTGCTCCTGATCATCTTTTCGAATTTTCCCTTAAAATCACATTTTAAGGCCCGTCCTGTTCTTTTATGTGTGATCCCATATGATTATATTAATTTGGCTATAAGATTAAAACCATTTTAACTTTATAAATCATGAGCGAACTCTAGAAAGCCATCATGACTACCTGTAGACACCCCGCCTTGGACCTCTCACCCCGATTGCATACATAGTATTTTTATTTAACTTGTTTTTGTTAATTTCTATTACTTCCGTTAAGTTCCTAACTGATTCCATTAGTTTTGGACTAAACTGAATAACATAGTTAACTTTAGAGTCATTTCTGTCATTCTTTCATTTTTAAAGGCGGGCGCCTCCCGTAATGGTTATGTGCCCGCGCGCGTTTGGTCCAAAAGGCCGGACCCGCCCGCGTTCCATAATGGCTGTTACGGGTTCCCACCAATTTTCTGGGTTCCCACCAATTTTCCCTCCTTTTTCTTATTTACAACATCGCTTCTTGATCTAAAAAATCACCTTTTTATTACAACATTAAAACCCATTTTATTTGTAACCTCCCAATCCCCCATCTGTAGCATTTTCTCTAAAAACCAAATATTTGCTCTTTACTATTATTATTTTCTCTTTATTATTTTTATTTTCCTTTATTCTTATTGGTCCCATGACCATTTTTCCTCCTTTCTTCACCTATAAAAAGGACCTTCTTGGTTCATTTCAAAAGAGGAATTTTTACACCAAAGGGACCCCCAACTTAGATTCTCTACCAAAACTCTACACAAAAAACTCTACAAGTTCTTGCACACCATTTCTCTACAAACACACCATCTTCAAATCAAAGTTTGAAGTCTTCATTTCCTTCCCAACAAGATACAATGTTAGGCCTAAACGAAGGCTTAGTTATAAATACCGCAAGTGCACGGGTTATTGATAGTATAGTAACGTGCAAGTACGGTCGATCCAACGAGGACAGAGTTTACTTTGGAAAATATTTGCCTTAAAGTACAAATAAAAAAAGGATTGATTGGGGGTAAAATGGTTTTGTCACTGTCTAGAAATAAATTGTAAATACATAAACTTTAGAAAAACTCTTATATTAAAAGAATTCCGGGGTTGGGACTCGAACAATCACGTGTTCATCATTTAATCATACTCTTTTTAGAATAAAGTTTCATTTTAAAACAAGGATGGTACATTAGGCCTTTATTAATTCTCACGATCAAGCAAGTATCATTTGTATTCTCATACTAATTACGCCCTATCTCTCGATGGCCCATAATTAGTAAGAATCCATTAAGTTTTATAAAAATTGACGTACTTTCCACTCAAGGAACATCCCTAGGCCATTAATCTACCCTCGTGATGATTAATAGAAACCCAGTTTACTTCATATGGGTCCGCTAGTCGAGATTCTCCGCTAGGTACTTCTCTCGACTAACTGGAATTCATACAAATCATGGAGATCATCATGGTCGTAGGCGTTTTAGTTACGATATGTATAAATTTTTTAAGATGAAGAGAAGAAAAGAGAGCATGAATTACTTTGAAGAACACATCATTAATGAGTTTCCAACCCCAAGAATAAAGGCGGATTACTCACAAGCCATTATAATGAAAAAATATGAATAAGACATGCAAATAAAGAGAACGAAAGAAATACCTATTCAGATTTAATGAAGACAGAATGGCTGAGAATAAACTTAATATATTATTGCTTCAATCCTTCCTCAAGAACACCTTTATATTTACTCAAAATCTGAGTATAATAATGTATTTGGACTAAGAATTTGCTATAGTAATTTTACAATGATTTCTAGATATTTTCTAAGGCTGAAAAGCCCTTCTTTTATAGGCATTGGGGTCAAGAGGGGTGTCCTTTCCCGAAAATCAGTCCAAAAGGCACCTCTAGGAGACATTTCTTCTGAACAGGCGCAGAGGGGTCCGGCGGGTATAGTAGTTGGTCGGGTGGACCAAACTTTCAGGATCATCAAAAAGCAGTAGCTCCGGGCAGGTACTTAGCTTGGTCTGACCGGATTCATAGCTCAGAATAGTGTATTTTTGTTGAGGTCCGGCTGGGTATTAGGAATGATCCGACCGGACCACTATGACTAATATGGGATCCGACCGGGTATTAGGGATAGTCGGCCGGACCCTTGTTATTTGCTGCTACTCTTGCTCATTTGTGTACCAAGTTCCCTAAGCATTCCTTTAGTCCAAAATTGTCCCAAAGAATTCCTAGATTCATGTCCAAAACATACATAGCTATACCCAACACATTATATCCGCATATTGAGATAAAATAGAGTGAAACAAGCCTATTACATCTAAAATAGAGGTAAAATGAATAGTAATTTATACTATAAAAGACTATAAAATAGTCGTTTATCAACTCCCCCACACTTAAACCTTGCTTGCCTCGAGCAAGTTTGAAATTGGAAAAAAGGAGGAGAAGAATAAATGACCATTAAAAGAAGAAGTAAAAGAAGAAAGATATAAAATGCTCTCTTTAGAATAATGTATTGCCTTAGTAAAAATTCTTTCTACATATTTTTCCGTCCCTTCTATAATTCAAGAACTTTGTGAAATAGAACCTAGGATTATTTTAAAAAATAGATAGAAAATTATAAGCTTTAATATAGAAAGAATAGCTTTAATATTGAAAGAATAAAATTTATCAAGTAGAAGCATTTTGAAATAACCAAATGAACTTTGGGAAATCACTGAAATATGCAACGTACCGTGTGTTAAAAGTCAATTAATGCAACGTAGTGCTTACTTTTGAAAATAGACAACGTACTTGCTTATTGTGTATCAAATAATGCAACGTAATAACTTTTTAGCCTCTACTACGTTGCATTAATTGATACAACTTACTTCAAGTACGTTTGTCAAATTGTTCGAATTTTGCATTATTTGATACAACTACTTCAAGTACGTTTCACAATGTAAGAAGTCGCTACTACGTTGCATTAATTGATATAAATCGGACACTACGTTGCATAAATTGGTCGTTTGCCCATTTGATCATAAGTATGGATTGAAAAATATAATCACTCTTTAGAGTGCTTTGTGAAGAATTATTTCATGCTTGGAATTCATCAATTAAAATGACTTTTATTCCTTAAAATATAATCATAAGTTGTTATGCACCTTGAATCACAAAAAATGGAGGCGGAGGATGGTAGTGGAAAAGGCTAGAGATTATATTAGTTATACGTGGCAATTGAGTTCTTGATTTAAATTGTCACACTCTATAATGATTTATTCATTTAGATATTCGAGTGGACAATTCACAAGAGGTTTAAATTGATTAATAGCCCTGAAAGTGGAAATGAAAAGATGGTTTTAAGCGAAAGTTTTGTGATTCGGGAAATGTGTAATAATCATTCATATCTTAAAAAGGAGTAAAAATTCAAAATTCTCCATTTATTCCCAAGAGGATTAAGTTTTGTGATGTATAAAACAAGAATGATTCAAAATTTTCATAAGTAAATGTAACCTAACATAAATGACCCAAAAATTCATTAATAAAAGTAATGCTTATACTTAATAAAGTTTATAAATTTATACTTATACTTAAAAAATATCATTATTCCCAATATATATTCCTAACTTCTCTTTATCAAAATTTTTAAAGGGTAAAAGTTTATAAAGAAATAGATAGCAAAAAGTTTTATAAAGACAATTTTGATAATGATAATAAGAGAGTTTTTTTTTTTAAAAAAAAAAATAGAAAAGAAGAGATTCTACCCCCCCCCCTTGAAGCAAACATTGTCCTCAATGAGTTAAAATAGGACAAACTAAAAATTGGGGGTAAAAAGTCTTTGGGGTTTGAGAGAGAGAGAGAGAGAGAGAGAGAAGAAGAGATAGAGAGTAGAGGAGGAAAAAGAAGAAGAATAAGAATAACACAACAAAATATAAATTGAAATAATCCATTGGTTACCATCCCGATGATGCTTGTTTAAGGTCATTAGCTCGACCCTTTCTTATAACTGGAATGGGCAAGAAACGGTATTGTAATGGCCTATTGTCTTTGACAATTCTCCATTCCATGCCCACCGGGAGTGATTGAGTTCCTGCGATCGATGCATGTGCGCCATCCCGGTATGCTTTCCTTTTTGTACCTTACTCTTTTGGATGGATTTTTCAATTTTGCTCTTTTTAGTAGGCACATTTTTAAAAATTCACCTTCCTTGCTCATAGATTCTAGCACGTTAACACCGGAGCAAGGGTCCTTAAGATTAGAATTTTTCATTAATTTAAATTCTACTTTTCATTCCCTACGTTTAATGAAAGGCTACCATTTTTACATTAATAATTGCCTGCGGTGGCAACAAATGGTCTACCTAGGATAACAGGATGTTATGTCTTCTTCCATCTCAAGAACTAAAAAGTGACGGGATGATTAATTTCCCGACTCTACAAGGATGTCTTCCATAATACCCATCGGGTTCTTAATGGAACGGTCCGCTAATTTCAAAGATATGGTGGTGGGTTTGAGTTCCCCCACACCTATTTTCTGACTAACCGATAGCGGAATGAGGCCTACGCTCGCCCCAAGATCAAGCATGGCGTTCTCAATATCATATTTACCTATGTTGCAAGGGATAGAGAAAGTGCGGGGATCTTTCAATTTTGGAGGTAATTTTCTTTATAAAATGGCACTTACCTCTTCTGTTAGTGCAATAGTCTCAAATTCCTCTAATCTCCTATTATTTGAAGAATTTATTTTAAAAAATTTTGTATAAGAGGGCATTTGTTTTAAAACATCAATAAAAGGAACATTGATGTAAATTGATTTTAAAACTTCTAAAAATTTGAAAATGTTTGTCAAGATATGACCTTGACAACCTTTGAGGGTAAGATATTGGCGGATCAAAATTTCTAGAAAGTATTGGGGAGTCCGTCCCTTCTCAACTTCCTTACTAGTTTTAAAAATTTTAGGAGTGTACTATGGTTCTTTCTCTAAGGTCTTCTACTTTTCCACTCGCACTATTTATTACATTAGCATGCTCATTAGGCCTTTAAGATTGATCGAGAAGACTCCCTTGTGGTCTATACGAATCATTGGCTTGTTGAGCTAGTTGGTTCTCTAGCATTTTAATGTGAGCGGCTAGATTATCAAACCTACTATTCGATGCCTTCAAATTTCCATAACCTCATTGTTGATCTAATCTTGAGCATTTTTATTTTCGACTATAAAGTCCATTATAAGATCTAACTTAGATTTAGGGGGAGGGTAAGAATTATTGTTGAAATTGGTGTGAATCCCGGTGGTTGTGTAGAAGGTTGGGGGTTTAAAACATTATTGCTCTTATAGGAAAAATTGGGGTGATTTTTCCATTCGGGATTATATGTGTTTGAATACATACCCCCATTTTTCCCATAAAAGTTTACAAAATTTGCTTGCTCACTAGGAGTAGTGTCAAGCAATTCACAACCTTTGGTACTATGTGTAGACACCCGCCTTGGACCGCTCACCCCGATTGCACATTTTATCTTGTGTTTCTCCCCATTTTTAAGTGTTTCTCGTTAGTTTCTGTCACTTCCGTTAAGTTCCTGATTGACTTCGTTAAGTCCAGGGACTAAACTGAATGACAGGGCTGACTTTCTAGTCCATTCTGTCAAAATCGCCTTCTCTGAGTCGCGCGCCTCCGACAGGAGGATCCAGACGCGCGCGCCTCCCGCCCCCAAAGCAGGAAGCGCGCGCCTCTGGGCGTCGGTTACAGATTTATGGCCAGGATTCTCTCCCTTGCTCAATTTACAGGATTTTGCCCGGGAAAGATTTCTTGGTGACTGAGTTTTGGCACCAAAAACATCTCTCTTTCACCTATAAAAACCCCCCCTTTTACCTCCATTTTCAAGGACCTTGGGCTCTCAATCTTACATTCTCAATAAGACACTAAAATTTCACACTTACAAAGAATTTCCAAAGGATTTCTCCAAAGAATTCATCAAGAAGTGTTTGAAGTCTCTTGAAGTCTAGGTAAAGTTATTTCTTTTCTCTTCTTAACTTCATCTCTTTTCTCTTTCTTTTTGTTTTATCAAAGTGCAATCACCCAAATCATTTTGGGACATGACTCTAATGATCACCTCATCTCATTGAGGTCGGTTAAAGAGGTTATCTCCTACATTCCAAAACTCTATTTTAAAACCCCTTTTTATGATTTAAAGAATAAGAAGAAGAACGTTTATTATTCATGTAGATTTTGATCAAGCAAGACCAACTTTAGTTGGTCGAGATGGGTGTTTCGGTACTTCCCATCTCGTAACTAACCCCCGAACCTCAAAACAAGGAATCTCTGTTTTCGTAATCAAACTTAGGCTATTATCAATAGGTTTTTCTTATGTTCCTCAAAACATAGGTGGCGACTCTAAAAAAACAAGTTAGACATCCTAGGATAACTCACGCGCTCTAGCCAAAGCCATGGTTCCCCCGGGGTATCTACAGTGGCGACTCCGCTCTGGGACGTTTGAGGGTTAAAACTTGCATTCTGATCAAAATCTACATCTTTTCTGGGCATTCTGACTCCTGATGGGGGAGGCGCGCGCTTCTGGCCTCTTCAGCCTAAGGCGCGCGCATCCTGCATCAAGGACCAGAATCGCCCGCTTCTTCATGTTCTTCATCTTCTTCTTCTGCTATTCTCCACTAATCATTTCTGCAGGGGTTACAATATGCACATAGGACCAGGGCAATCCCCTGAGTCCAAAATCTGACAATCTGACAAGTGTGCCCAGGAGCGCGCGCCTCCCAATAGCATCGCGACATCGCGCGCGCGTCTCGTATCAACACTCAAAGGCGCACACTTCTGGGTTGGTTCCCAGAACAGAAACAGGTCTCAGAACAGAGCAGTATGATGGGGGTGTGGGCACAGTTGCCTGCATCAGTGGTTATTCTGAACTTCGGACTGTTTTAATTTTATGTTCTATTTTATCGGTCACACGGGTGATTCGAAATTGTAATTATGTGCTTATTTGTTTTTTTTTTTATTTCTTTTGAAAAAAAAAATATAAAAAAATTTTGTCACCTGTTAGACCTCACACTACATGCACATATTCCTATGAATTGCTCACTATCGAGTCGCACAAGTCCAACCCCAAAACCGTCGAGGCCCGTCCTAGAAAGTTTCAAGCTCCACTCGACCTTGGCTCTTTCGAAGCGGTAAACCTCATCCCGTGGCGTAGTTCATGACTACATGCCGGGGGTGACCTTTGAGCCTCATATTCAAGCCGAGCACAAGCCACACAATTCTAGTTAGGGTCTAACATCCGTGACTCAAGTCGGTTTCCATGTACCGAGATTTCCCTAAACTAATGTCTTCAAATCATACATGCCAACTTGTTGAAACGGACGCAATAAAAATCCGTCCCCAAAAGTGGTTATTTTGGACGAAAATAAAAATCCGTCCCCTCATGTATGCTTTACTACATTAATTTAGTTTAATCCCGATACATGTAGGATTCACAAACGCGATGGAATCCGATGAGTATATGGGACCGCGAGATGGTCTATATACTAGTGTGACGATTCCATTATCTTCTTAGAAACCCCAAAAGGGATCCATTCCCTCCGACTTATATATATAAAAAAAAAGAGTCTTTTCTTATGTGGTTCGAGTCTGTGTGCCCAACTGTGTGTCCTAAGCCTCTTCGTGGACCGCAAGTGTTACTCAAGACTGACAAGGGCCTCTTCTGCAATATAGGTTCAATTGGTACTTACAGAGTCTTCCGGGATTCGGCAAATCGGTTAGTCCGTGAAGAGATCACTCCAACAGCTCCTACATCAACAATGGCCGGCGGCTCCAACACCAACAATACCATGACTCTCGAGCAACTCGCAACCATGGTCAAACTCCTCCAAGAGCAAGTCTCCACCCTTAATAAGGAGGCACAAAGCAAAGACGACATTTGGAAATCCCACCTCGACAGCCAAAGGGAGGCCCACGAGGCCGAGATGGAGCTAATGAAAGAAAAGCTCACTAATCTTGCCAAGGGGAAGAGCAAAAATGGCGATGACGAATCCGAATGGACCGAAGGTTGTTCAAAAGTCCTTATGTCAACACCCGCACCAAGAAAGTGGGAGAGCCAAGTTCCAAGAACAATGAGCCCAAAATGGTGGATTTTATCATGGCCGCTCTTCCTGATAAGTTTAAGATGCCCGACATAAGAAAATTCAAGGGCAACTCTTGTCCTATGGCTCACATTGAGACTTATATTTGGGCAATGGTTCCGAAGAAGGTCTCCCCCAAGGTGATGGCTCATGCTTTCCTCTCACTCTCGAGGGGGCGGCAAAAAGATTGGTATGCTACTCTCCCGCTCACTGTCCGTCTTGATTGGGACTCCGCCATGCTTGCCTTCAAGAACCAATACCAAGGCAACACCACTCACCGGCCCACAAGGAAAGAGCTAGAGAACACTACTCAACAAGACCACGAGTCCTTCATCGACTTCACAAGGAGATGGAATGATAAACTCTCCGAGATTGTGGAAAGGCCAAATACCAAGGAGCAAATGGACATCTTTCTCAAATGTCTCAAAATTGATCTCCACACCATCCTAAGTGGGGCTTGCTATGCGGATTTCTCCCAAATGTATGAGGCGGGGGTCCGAATGGACGAGTTGCTCAAGGAAGTCAAGAAAAGTGCTCCTAGCTACCGCTACAAGGCCGCTTCCAACTCCACAAAAGAGGCTCTCGGTCAATGCCGTCACTATCGACAAGGGGAATTACAAAAAGGTTCCTCCACCCCAAGGGAAGAAGTCTCGAAATGACCGTGTCTACACGCCTCTCCAAGGCATGACTCAAACCGAAACTTTCGAAGTCCTCAAAGCAAAAAGTCACACCCGTACAAGGGTACCAACCCAAGACGGTCAACCCCAATCATGCTCACCACAAAATATTGTGGCTACCACCAATATAGTGGCCACACACCACCGAGGAATGCTTCGTTCTCCGCAATGTCATTCAAGATCTCATAGACAAGAAAGAATTTGTAGTGACTAAGGCGAACATGTCAATGTAATAGAAATAGGAGAACGGAGGGGACCACCCATTCAATCCCAATTGTGAATGGGGGCCCCAATTTTATGAATAAACTTGACGATTCTTGTTATGTTGTGACTTACGATGAGGAATGAGGGAAGTACTAGAGAATAGGAAAAAGAAGCAAGATGGGAACGCAACATGCTAACTCGATCCGGTCGAGTCATAGGCAGCAACCCTTCCACTTCCGCACCATGCTCCTCTTCTCAAAGGCCGCAAGCTCGCGACACTCCCGAAGATCTTCTACTTGTCCAACTCAAGAAAACTCAAGCCAACATCTCTATTTGGGACCTCATCGCATCCTCAAAGAAACACCGAGATCTTGTCATCCGCAACTCGATGATACATCAATTTCTCCCGATACTACTCCCGAGGACCTCACGGCAATGAATCGGTCACATTCATTTTTGGCAACGTCATCACCTTTGC
>JAOWBW010000686.1:0-43076 GCA_026119855.1 Campanula takesimana | reverse complement strand
CTTGGATGGGTCTTGGTTACCACGGGCCTTCTTTTCATGAACCCAAAAATGCACACTGCTGGAGAATGATGCCAATAACCCAAGACAACATTTGATGGTGCCATATCTTGTCGAGCCTTTTGCAATCCAAAGTTGACTCGGTGGGGAATTGACTTGCTGAGGAGACCCAATGTAGAACTTGTGCAGTTGTCTTCCTAAAGGCCGGAGATCTCCATTTCTCTTTCCTTCTCTCTCTCACTCTCTCATTTTTTTTATGACGCACCCTGTTTTTGGCCTAGACCGCCCTTCGGGTTTTCAATCTAGCGGGCATCTCTTTTGGGTCTTCACTTTTTTTTTTTGATTCGATTAATGAGGAAGTGTGCATTGACTCTGGCTGAGGAGATAAGACATGTGATTTTGCGGTGAAGACCTCTTGTCACTAAAGATGAGTGACATTGACTCGACTAGGGAAGTGTCCCTAGTGTTGACTTTGCATATATTTGTTGAATGACTCACGAAGGCAAGTAAGTCATTAAGAGAGAAGAGAAGAGAAGCCCCAATTTGATTGCAAGAAATTGAGAGTATGCAGAAAGAATAGAAGCCCCTAGACTCGACAAGGAACAGAAAGCGATTCCAAATCTAAGAAAGTTGTTCAATCTTTTGGTGATTAATTCATTGGCAAATGAATCGTACAAAGATGTCATGACAAGTTCGAGATGAAGGCCGATCACCATAACGCACTAGGCTAAACTTATCTTCTTTCTTGCATGAGACCGGACCCGAAGGTTGCCTACGTTCCTCCAGTGTAGAGGCTCAGGTCACCGTAGTTCTTGTGGATGCTCTCATTCGTTGAGATGGTTGTTGCTTCATCCTTCATCGGTGGAATGATGTTGATCTTGTACTTCTTTGATTGAGGGGGATTTTTTTTTTTTTTTTTTTTTTTTTTTTATCCCCCTTTGAAAACTTTGCTTCATGATCGTTCCTCCACCTTTCTTTGTCTTGATTTCGTCGGTATTGATGTCTTCGTTGTTGATGCCGTCGTTGATGTTTAGCCCCTAGGCGTTCAAGCGATGACCTTCATTCCAAAACTTGTTTAGACATTTTTTCATCATTTTGCCAAGAATTAATTGAACAACTTGGAAGAGTGTATGAGGACAAGAATGACTTTAATTTGAATTGACTCAAACATTTAACATGGGAGAGAAAAACTTTAATGCACACTTAGAGGACTTTGACTCTTTTTTTTTTTTTTTTTTACCTATCCTATTTCTAGGTAGAGAAAGAGAAACGGGAGATTGCTGTTGTAGTCCCCATTGTCGTTGTAGTCTTCATTGTCATTGTAGTCTTCCATGTCACTACATTCGTCCATGTCGTTGCTGGGAACCCTTTGTCGTTGAAGCTTGTGTCAGAGGAGGACTCGGCCACTTCTCGGAGCAAATTGTCAATTCTAACCCCGCATCATACATGCTTGAAAAATCGGAGGAGTGAAAAGCCCCACTAAGATGAGTGCGGTAGTCCATTTTCAAACACTTCAAGAAGATGTCCATTTGTTCCTTTTGGAAGGCCTATCAACCATCTCGGCTAGCTTGTCATTCCAACGGCGATAGAAGTCCCCAAATGATTCATCGCCCATTTGCACGGTGCTCTCCCATTCCTTCTTGGTGGGGCGGAACATGGAGTTGCCTTGATATTGTGACTTGAAGGCAACCATTGCGGCATGCCCAATTGAGGCGGGTGGAAACTGGAAGACCCATATACCAATCTTTTGCGACCCCCTCGAGAGTAAGCGGGAAGCATTGTGCCATTATTTAAGGAGACACTTTCTTTGGTAGCATGGCCCAAATGTAGGAGTTGACATGAGCATCGAGACAAGAGGTGCCTTTGAACTTGCCAATATCAGACATCTTGAATTTTTCAGAAGAGCCACCATAGTGTTCACGAGAAAAGAAGCATGATGAAGATCGGAGCTTGGGCCCTTGTGCAAATTTAGCCCACTAAGCCTTTGGTCAATGTAGGACATGAGAGTGTTGACCAAACCGGTATCATGCTTTGGACCTTTCTTTCATTCGTGAGCCCTTTCAATAGGTTCTTGAGTTGAGCAACTCTTTCTTGTGGGCCGTTTCACATGCTCGTAACGGGCTCGTAACGGGCTCGCCAAAAATCATCCTTGCGGCGGACATTCTCGGCTAGTGTATCAACTTGCCCTTTCAATAATTCCACATGCGGAATAACCCTTCGTTTGACACGGGAATGCCGTTGTCGTTGCCGTTTGAAGCCATTGGACCTATGGAGAGAACACGGTCGATCTTAGGATGGCCCCACAAATACCTTTTGGATAAAATTATTTCACCCACAAACAAAAGTAAAGACTCAAACCATATAAAGAAAAAATGACTCTTTTTTTTTTAATTTACAAAAGTCGGAAGGACGTGGTCCTTTTGGGGTTTCTAGAAAAATAGTGGAATCGTCAAACTAGTATATAGACCTTCTTGCGGTCCCATATACTCATCGAATTCCACCACGCTTGTGAATCCTACATGTGTCGGGATTAAACTAAATTAATGTAGTAAAGCATACATGCGGGACGGATTTTTATTTTCGTCCATAATAACCACTTGGGGACGAGTTTATTTCGTCCAAAACAAAGAGTGGCGTGTATGATTTGAAGACATTAGTTTAGGGAAATCTCGGCACATGGAAACCGACTTGAGTCACGGAGTGTTAGACCCTAACTAGAATGTGTGGTTTGTGCTCGGCTAAAGAGAGGCTTAAAGGTCACCCCCGGCATGTAATCGTGAACTACGCCACGGGCTGAGGTTTACCGCTTCGGAAGAGTCAAGGTCGAGTGGAGCTTGAAAATTCCTAGGACGGGCCTCGACGGGTTTGGGGTCGGACTTGTGCGACTCGATAGTGAGCAGTTGATAAGAATTGTGCGCGTAGTGTGAGGTCTAACAAGTGACAAAATATTTTTTTTTCAAAGGAAGAAAAAAAACAAATAAGCACATATTTACAACTTTCGATTCACCCGTGTGACCGATAAAAATGAAACAGAAAATAAAAAGCAATTATGTGCAGGCCCGGTGCCCACACACTGTCAAGACTGTCCATTCTGTTCATTGTTTCTGTTCTGGAAAATTTCCCAGACGCGCGCGCTTTGGGCTTTGAGGATGGGAGGCGCGCGCCTTAGGCACTAGAGGGCAGAGGCGCCCGCTTCTGGGCAGTACCTGCAAATCAGCGGGTTCAAGGGATTGCCTTGACCCTAAATTATAGAACTTTTTTCCTTGCAGTAAACGTTAGCACACAGAAACATGGAATTGAAGGACAAGATGGGAGGCGGGCGATTCTGGTAATTAGGGTCGGACGCGCGCGCGCTTTAGGCCAAGAAGGCCGGAGGCGCGCGCTTCCTACCCTTTTACTAGAATGCCCAGAAAACAGATATAAGAACACCAAAAGCAGAAAATGCAAGTTTAACCCTCTATGCCCCCAGCGGAGTCGCCACTGTAGATACCCCAGGGAACCACGGCTTGGCTAGAGCTGTGAATTAACCTAGGATGTCTACTTGATTTTTAAGAGTCGCCACCCACGTTTTAGAGGAACGCGAGAAAACCTAAGAAAATAGCCTTTTTTATTGATTACGAAAATTCTTGAGATGAGGGGTTCGGGGGTTAGGTGACGGAGTGGGAAGTACTTAAACACCCACTCCGCCTTGCTTACGTGGGTCTTGCTACTTTTGGTGTTCTAATATTAAATGTCCTTCAATAAAAAAGTGATAACAATTAAAGTGAAAAGAAAGGGGAAAATAAAAGAGAAATAAAAGAGAATTGTTTTATTTATTAATTTATGCTAAAGATTACATGTCGAATTATTGCTAGATAATTACATTAAGAAATGAGAATGTAAATTAAAGTAGAGATTAAAATATAGGGAGATAACCTTAACCAACTTTAATGTAATAAAGTGGTCATTTGGTCATGTCCCAATTGATGGGGATTGCATACATTACTAATACATGTAAAATAAGAGAAGAAGAATAAAGTACCTTAAGAGAGTGGACTTCAAACTTGGACTTGAAAATGGTGTTGTTGTAGGGAAATTGTTGTAGAACAATTTGTGTAGAGTCTTGTTGCTAAGAACTCTTGTTGGGAGAATTTGTGTAAAGTGTAGTTTGTGAATCAAAGTTGAGGTCCAAAAAGAGAGTCGTGGCGAGAGAGAAAATGTTGAGGTCCCTTTTTAAGGTAGAAATGAGAGGTTTTTATAGGTAGAAAAGAGAGGGAAAGGTTGAAGGGAAAATGATCAATCCATGTGAGATGGAATTGACCAATAGAAAATAAGATAAATAAAATAATAAATGAAATAAATAAAAGAAAATCAAATAATAATAAAAAGAAATATTTTATTTTTAAGAATGGCTAGAATAATGGGATTGGAGGTTATAAAACTAGGGGGGATGAATGTGGAGGTAAAAAGAGGCTCTTTTGTGATTAAGAAGAGATGTTGTAAATAAGAAAAGGGAGGGAAATAAGGTGCAATCCGTTACTGCCATAATGGGAGGCGCGCGAGTCCCGCTTTAGGGCGAGACGCCGCGCGCAGCCCACAAACAGTGTCGGAAGCGCCCGCGGGTGGAAAAGACAGAATGACATAAATGACTCTAAAGTTAATTCTGTTATGCAGTTTAGTCCAAAACTAATGGAATCAGTTAGGAACTTAACCGAAGTAACAGAAATTAACAAAAATAAGTTAAATAAAAATAATATGTATGCAATCGGGGTGAGAGGTCCAAGGCGGGGTGTCTACAGTACTTGCCAAGTTTGATTCCAGACATCTTGTGGCCTCGACATACTATTAGATAGTAGAAGCTCCGTGAATAGTCTTCTTAAATAATCCGGTGACCCCCATTCAGTTGCTTCTTTTATTCCATCCACATACTCTTTATCATCATCTAATAATCCTAGAGTATAACATGCCGCTTTGTAATCATCGTACACTTTGTTATTTACGGTTTTCAAATCATCATAACATGTAGCACCAGGAATATGATTTAACATCAGCCTCAGATAGTATATATCTCCAGTATTGATAGGGACATGATAAATCCGTCCTATTGATGTGCCTTTCTTTCTAGGACGCCATTCTCGCTTTGTCTTATCCCAAACAAAATGATTTGGAAACTCATTATACTTGTAACGTCGAGCCTCTGAATTTTCACGATTGATCTTCATCCACTGTAAAAATTGTGATTGACTAAAAGTAGGCTTACCCACAACATCCGGAAGATAATCACCGTCTTTGAAAGGGATGACCTGGTCTCCTTCTAAATGGAAAGATAAGCGCTCAACAGGGGGGTGTCCTGTAATGGAGATCAAATCCAAATATTCTCCAAATCGCCTCACATGCAGAAACATATTTGCAATCCATGTAATGTTTCACTTCATCATCGACACAAAACTTTACCCCTATTCTGTCACTTCCCTTGCTGATATACTTGAATAAGTACCTTATGGATTTGCTTTGATTACAATATTCCACGTTGATGTGAGCCTAATACTTCAACAACAACTCAGCATTATAAGGCACAATATACCTATTATCAAGCAAAACTCCACCTTTTTCTACATTGGCACAGGTGTCTCTCCTCCGATAAACATGATATCCATTATCATCAATGGATGTTCCTTCATTAAAGGTTTTAGGGAAGTTCTTTGAGCACTTTTTATTTTCCATGCAAGGGGACTTTGGGTTAGCAGCACCACAAGGACCATGTACCATATATTCTTTTACAGCCTCGTACAATTCAGGATTAGTTTCTTTATCGGGAATCTCAGCACATATCCACTTGTCTACATTTTTACTTTTGAGAAAAAGAAGAATATGAGCATGGGGAAGACCTCTCTTTTGAAACTCCACAGTATAAACAACGGTATCAAATAAGCATGTGAAGAAATAAAATTATTTTCACATAAAAATTAAATAATTATATATATCATCCGTCCTAGTACAACTGAAACTTTTGATAAATTTGATTACACTTTAAATAATTGTTTAAATTTAAAATTTAAAATCTTAATAAAAATTTAAAAATTCTTATTGTATCATGCTTGATGAATTAACAAAACGGTTTTAAGTTTTATTAGGATATTTTTTATAAATTTATTGATATAAGAGTAATCAAGTTGATGACAATTACCAAAAAGAAAAAAAAGAAAAAAAAACGGTGGACTTAAAGACTTACGTGCAGTAGGCTCGCCAAAAATTTTCTTTTCCTTCAAATCTTTTACTAATTCGTCAAGCTTCATCTTAAAAACCTGACATATAATATCGGCCCTATCTTCTGGTCTTAGCCCTTCCTTCTGAACAAATCTCGTAATCTCTGGCCACTTTAGATTGCAGGTAAACGTGATAAAGAGTGACGGATACCCTGTCCACCTGCAAATAGCTAATGCATCCTGGAAATTTTGAGTCATCCAACGTTGTCCTCCGGTGTACGTTGATGGCAACACAACCCGCCTACCTGCATATGATGGATCGGTAAATCAGTTGTACTTTGACCTATACATCAATGAGTTTGTTGCTTATAAATACCTCAACTTGTCTAGGCTTACTGTCTATATGCTTGCATCTCCTTACTACAAGGATTTTATTGCGGATTCCAACAGTTTGGGGATCGTGCAGATCAGTGTAGGCCCTTCTAATTTGAGTAGTCTGTTGAGAAAGAATGCTTTGTTAAACGGAGTGGAAATTATGAAAATCGTGAACCCTGTTGATGTCAAAACTAGGTCGAGGAAGAAAAGTGTTTGGGTTTTAATCGGGTCCATTCTTGGAGGGTTGGCTGTCTTGTGTTTAGCAGTATTACCACTAATGGTAATATTGAGATGTATGAAGAAGAGAAAACAAAACCCAGGCGTGCTGAAAGTATGGGTTGGACGCCTTTACGCTTGAACTAAGCTATATACTTCTAAATATTACTCTGTTCTGTTTGAACTGTTTTAGTACTCATTTCATATAGAGAATGTACAGTAGGGGATATTTTAGAAAGCCTGAAAAAGATTCTATTGAATATAGGGGATTTTTGAAAGGCTGAGAAAGATTCTATTGAATGTAAAATATATCAGCAAAATGTCAAAGGTTGGAGCAATGGGGGGTACACTTATTGTAGAAATCAAAAACAACAAAACCAAACTGGAAAACACAGTTCGTGAAAAAAAGTGAATCACAATTACCACTAATTTCTTGAACAAATTAACCTATTGGAAAAGCTGAGAACAAATAATTAATAATAATTAGCTATGTGCTTTCAAGTATTGTGAACGTACATGAATATGGGAACACAAACACACTACAAACTCGAAAGAAAAAAAAATCCCAGGCTATGTCTTTTGCCTTTGAAATCACAGGCTTTAAAATTAGAATAGGGATTGAAATATTCATTCAATTTGACAGTCGTAGTCAAGATAAGGATTTGTAGTGAAGTAGAGGTAGTTGTTTCTGGTGTTGCAGGTTGAACGACATAAACCGACTTGGTTAAATGGGACCCATAAACTCTGGGCTCACATATACCTTAAGGCCCATCCAAAGAGGCCCACAATCTT
The DNA here is from genome assembly GCA_026119855.1 of Campanula takesimana. Lineage (NCBI taxonomy): Eukaryota > Viridiplantae > Streptophyta > Magnoliopsida > Asterales > Campanulaceae > Campanula > Campanula takesimana. The sequence goes on along the minus strand of JAOWBW010000686.1, from coordinate 35,511 downwards.
ATATGCCGGATGAGCCGAGCTGGATGACGGGTCGAGTTATATCAAAGACCTCCCATTATCACAGGGAGTCCACTTACAGAGTTTGATTACAACTCTAACAGTGAAGATCCTTATCTTAACAAGGATATCTTTTCTACAAGGCAACTGGGATACTAATGATCCTTATCCGGAGTCTGCCTCCAAGGAATACGAGTCCCATAACAATACGGGCTCCCTAGCTTCTCTAACAAGTTAGGACTCACTCACCCACGCCTATATAAACAGGTCCTCACAACAGGAGATGGGTAATGAACTCTTTGGCTCTAAACTAGTCAATTGATTTCTCTATTTCATATCACCCGTATTATTACTCTCACGCCGGAGGGCCTTTGCCGGTAAAGCCCCGGCGCAGTTTACATTTGTCATTGTGCACAGGACTGAACGGGGAGATCTCATTGCTGGATTTATCCGAACCGCTAACGGAGGGCTGATCTGACATGTTTTTGGCAGCATCAGTTTGGTTCCATTGCCGGGAAACGTCGTTGGAGAATCTCTGTTCGAAAAACCATAAATTTCCCCATGTCTAGAACTCACGTCGACGGTCGGGAAGCTAGCGTTACACCAGACGCTAATCTCAGTCCCCCCACCTCCTAACGTGGCAAATGACAATGTTCCGAATCAAGGCCTCCCTCCTCCACCTCAGGGAGGCGGGATGCACACCCGTTCCAGAGGACCGGTGCCTGAAATTGCTCACCAGTATGGACGACGGAGGCGGACGACTTCACGTCCTCAGCTAACCGAGGCTGGCCCTTCTAGGCCGGCACCAATTGACCGAAGGGCATTGTTACATCAGAATCTCTCAACCCTTCAGCAACTAGCTGATGCCCAGAGAGCCCTTCTAGAATTTGATTCTGACTACTCCTTAGCACCCTTCGCCCATCCCTCTGGCACGAGAGGAGCTTTGGGAGGCAGAGAAAGAAGTGACTGAAGGGGGAACACACGCACCGAGGCAGACGTCATCAGGAACTGCGCAACGCCCCCCAGAAAATCGAGCTGCTCCACCAAGCCGACTAGAAGGTCGACTCGGCCTAATTAATCCCGATGGACGAGATCTGAGGGATCAAATAAACCGTAGGAGAGAGGAGGAGGCAGAATCTCTAGATGTGAGATTTCTAGGAGAAAGGCGGCGATGGCAAAATCAAGATCAAGTCACGCCCAGACAGGATCCACCTCGTCATACTCCTCCAAGACGTCCTCGTGACGATCCAGACACAAGTCATGTTGTTGGAAGGGGCCGAGACAGAGAAAGAGATAGGCCGAGAAGCTCCCATCGCAGCTCAGGGTTTAGTGAACAGATCATATTGGATTTGCAGGAGAGGATGGACAATATAGAGATGAACCAGGGGCAGAGGAAGCCGAAAACTGACTACGATGCAATACGTCCGTTTGCTTAGTGGATAAAGGATTCTCCACCCAATCCCCAGTTGAAGCTTCCCAACTTGGACAAGTATTCCGGCAGTACAGACGCCATGGACCACCTACAATCCTTCGAAGGAATGATGGCCCTGGTTTCCAACAAAGACGATGTACTTTGCAAGGCCTTTGCTAGTACGTTAGTTGGAGCGGCTAGGTCTTGGTTTATGGACTTATAGAGAAGAAGCATCAACTCCTTTTCCAAATTGAAGTCAAGTTTTCTAGAGTATTTCGCCACTGCCGGGGCTAGAAAGAAAAGATTGTCGGATCTGGCAAACATAGTTCAGGGAAAGAACGAGTCGATTATGGACTTTTACAATAGGTTCAGAGACTTGGCTGACTCAATAGAAGAGAGACTTACAGACAGGGAAATCATAATGTGCTTCTATAATGGGCAGAGATCAGACGAGCTCACCTATGAGTTGTCGGTAAGAGAACCTCGTACAAAGTCCGAGCTGTACCAGATGGCCTACGCGACAGCCACAGCTGAGGAAAAAAAGAAACTGATGTCCGGATACAGAGATCGAGACCGAGAAGGGGAACGTAGGCCACTCACTCCTAGCTCGATCCAAGGTACCAGTGAAAGTGGAAACCGAGGTAAGAACAGAACGAGACCGACTGAGGTCTTTACCCTCCTTACCAAACCGATTTCCGAGATCATGAACCTGGTGAATCTCCCAAATCCAAAACCCCTTAAAGATAACCCGAAGTTCCCACGAGACACCAGCAAGTACTGTGCCTACCACCGAGATAACGGGCACGAGACGGATAGCTGCTTTGCCCTAAAGAAAATACTACAGAGGTGGGCCGATCAGGGGAAACTAAATGAATACCTAGCAAAGAAAGACAACAAACGTCCGAGAGAGGATGAGAAAATGGATGACCACGAAGACAGGCCACCTCGGGCAAAACTGATTGGTGTAATCAGGGAGGAAATCCCTTCCAACACCAAGTTAAAAGAGAAGATCTATGAGCTAAGAAAAGTTTACCATATCCCCCCTTAGATTCACAAAGGGGAGGAGGTGATTAGTTTCTCCCCTAACGAGCTGGCCGGAAACAGGGCCATGAGAGAGCAGCCTTTGGTCATCACAGGACGAATCGACAACTGTAAGTCGGAAAGGCTCTTAATAGATTCTGGGGCCGCTAAATATGTGCTCTATTACAGAACCTTCAAAGAGATGGAGTTGCCCGACACCATGCTCACCCCTTACAATAGGAGACTAGAGGGATTCACAAATCACAAAGCCGAGGCTAAGGGAACCGTGGACTTGGTACTAGAAGTCGGTGAGTACCCTTACAAAACATCGGCAACAATCACCTTCATCTTCATGGACTTGGTAAGTGACTACCACGCCATCCTCGGCTCGCCTAGTCAGGGAAAACTGGGAATGGTTGCCTCCCTCCCTCACCAAAGGGTGAAATTCCCAACCCCAGAAGGCGTAGGCTGCGTCCTCAGCAACCCTAAACACTTCTTAGAACACGTGATGAGGTCAAGAAAGGAAAAATCCAAGATGGAAATTGACACTCCAGAAAGAAATATCACTATATCGAAGTCGACCACGGTCACTACATCAGCCCCTAACATCGGTGTGATAACGGTAGACATACCTGAGGAATGGGTCGTACTGGATGCTGAAAATGCCATGACAGAGACCGAGGTGACATATGGTATGGAGGGATATGGTTGTATCTCCATGAACGCAGCTTCGGATGAGCCGAGTGGCTCAAACCTCGCCCCCGTCCCAAGCTCGGGGGTCACAATACCTGCCCACATGGATGCCGAGATTGACAGACTTCTAGATATGGAGAATTTAAGCCTAAAAGGCAAGGACAAGGAAAAAGTAAAGCAAATCATCGTGGAAACCTTGGAGTTCAGGGACGGTCCCGAGCTAAGACCAGTCGATCAGTTGGATGGGGTCGTCATCAACCCCGACTACCCGGAATAGAAGGTACGAATTGGAAAACAACCCCCCCCGGAAGAAAGAGCATAAATCGTCAACCTACTCAAAAACAACCTAGACGTGTTTGCTTGGAAAGTTGAAGACATGGTTGGAGTTAAAGAAGCCATTGCTCTCCACAAACTAGAGGTCGACAGTTTTTTCAAACCCGTCAAGCAAGGACGAAGGGTCTTTTCTATAGAAAAAGAACAGGCAATACAGGCCGAGGTGGATAAATTGATGAAGGCCGGGATAATCCGAGAAGCGACATACCCCGAGTGGCTGGCTAATGTCGTAATGGTGAAAAAACAGAACGGCAAGTGGAGAATGTGTGTCGATTTCACAGATCTCAATAAAGCATGTCCCAAGGATAGCTACCCTCTACCCAGAATAGACAAGTTGGTCGACTCCATAGCTGGACACCAAACCTTGAGCTTCCTAGACGCTTATTCTGGTTATCACCAGGTCAAAATGGCTGAGGACGATATCGAAAAGACGTCTTCCAAGCAGCAGGAGGGATCTATTGTTATGTGATGATGCCTTTTGGCCTTAAGAATGCTGGCGCAACTTATCAGTGGATGGTGAACAAGGTGTTCAAATCCCAGATCGGCCGGAACATGGAAGCCTATATTGACGACATGGTAATAAAAAGCAAGTCAGGAAGCCACGTCCCAGACCTGGCAGAGACTATAAAAAATCTGAAAGAGAACGAAATGAAGCTCAACCCAAGCAAATGTGTTTTCGGGGTCACGGCGGGTAAATTCTTTGGTTTCATGGTTTCCCAGCGAGGCATCGAGGCAAATCCGGAGAAGATATAGGCCTTGGTCGACATGAAAGAGCCGACGTGTGTAAAAGAGGTTCAAAGGTTGAATGGCAGGGTGGCCGCCCTGTGAAGATTTATCACCAAGTCGGCAGAAAAGTCGTTACCCTTCTTCAAAGCCATGAAAGGAACAAAGGACTTCGAGTGGACCCCAGAATGCTCAACGTCATTCCAGCAAATAAAATAATACTTGGGTTCACCCCCATTGCTTAGCAGTCCGATTATGGGAGAAACACTCTCCGTATTCCTTGCAGCAACGGACAGAGCCGTGGCGGCCGTGTTAGTATGAGAAAATGGGATTCAGAAACCGGTGTACTATGAAAGTAAAGCATTGTCAGATACCGAGAGTAGGTACTATAATGCCGAGAAGATAGCATATGCCTTAGTCATTGCTGCCCGGAAACTACATACATCTCCGCTCATCCCATCACGGTTTACACCGACACGCCACTCAGAAAGATCCTCCACAAAATGGACAGCTTGGGCAGATTGCTGAACTGGTCCATTGAGTTAACTGAATTCGACGTCACTTACAAGCCGAGGAAGACACTGATGGCGCAGCCCTTGGCCGATTTCCTAGTGGAAACCGCGTTCTCCAGGGAGGATACACCGATAACAAGGAAAAGGAAGTTTCCCATGGACAGAGAGCCCTTAGAAGAATTACCTGAAGACTGTTGGATCTTGTATACAGATGGATCAACAACAAAAGAAAGAAGTGGAGCCGGGGTATACTTAACAAGCCCAGGCGGCGAACACGTGGCTCGTGACTTCATTAGATTTAAATTCCCAGCTTCAAACAACCAGGTGGAGTACGAATATTTGATCTTAGGAATAGAAAGGGCTAAGTTCTTTGGTGCGAATAAACTGGTGGCCTACAGTGACTCCCAACTAGTGGTAAACCAAGTGAAGGGCGAGTACAATACCGAGAAACACATGCTGACCAAGTACAGGGACCTCGTCCTGAATCTCACTAAGAATTTGGAGTTCTGGGAAATAAGGCAAGTAGGACGGGAACACAACCTGGAGGCCGACTTGTTGTCAAAGATGGCCACACTAGAAGAAATCAATCCCCTCATCATCTATGCCGACCAACCCGCTTACGAAAGACTAGAAATCCTAATTCTAGATGATGAAGAGAGAACCTGGATTGACGACTACAAGGATTACATCGAGAAGGGCAGACTACCGGAAGACGAGTTAGAGGCCAAATTGATAAAGAAGAAGACGGCCCGGTACATAGTCTGGAACGACATTCTATATCAAAGGTCATTCTCCAGGCCTCTCCTAAGATGTGTTTCCCTTAAAGATACCGAGAAACTCCTGGCCGAGGTACATGAAGGAGTTTGCGGAGGACACCCGGGGGCCAGAAACCTTGCCGATAAAATAATCACACTTGGTTACTACTGGCCTAACTTAAGAGAAGAAGCCCAAGCCTACGTAAAGAAGTGCGAAAAATGCCAGCGCTTCTCGGACCTGCCAAAGGTGCCACCAGTAGAACAAAGTCTTATCATACCGATATGGCCGTTTGATATGTGGGGAGTCGATATCATTGGACCATTCCCCCTGGCAAAGGGAAGCAACAAGTTTGTAATTGTAGCGGTGGACTACTTCACCAAGTGGGTGGATGCTAAGCCTTTGGCTAAATTCACAGAGGAGAACTCCATCAACTTCATCCATGACTATATATGGTGTCAGTTCGGCATCCCACATTCCATCGTGACCGACAACGGACTCCAGTTCTCTGACGCCTTCACCGAAGAATTAAACAGACTAGGGGTCAAGCACAGAAAGTCATCAGTCAGTCATCCTCAAGGCAATGGACAAGCCGAGGCAGCAAATAAATTAATACTGAAAGCCCTAACCAAGAGCTTAGAAGGAAGTCAAGGAAAGTGGCTGGATGACCTTCCCCTTGCTTTATGGGAAGTTCGCACAGCCACTCGAGGGCCAATTGGGGAGACTCCCTTTGCGTTAACTTACGGATCAGAAGCTATGGCTCCAGCCGAGATGGCCTTACCTACCTTCAGGGTGTCCAATTATGACGAGGTGGTCAATGAATATAACCGACTCCTAGACCTAGACCTGGTTGAAGCAAAAAGGCTGACGGCTCAACTCAGAATGATAAATTATAAGCAGAGGACCAAGGCCTACCATGACAACAAGGTAAATAAAAGAGTTTTTGAAGTCGGTGACTGGGTACTCAGAAAGATCAAGCCGACACATTTGAAGGCCCAGCAAAATAAACTCTCTCCAAATTGGGAAGGTCCCTACATTGTTACTCACGTTATCAGAGAAGGAACCAACATGATCAAAACTCCAGAAGGAAAAGAGCTTAAACACCCATGGCACTCGGAACACTTAAGGAAATACTATCAGTAGCTCCTCGGCACCCTACCTATCTCTATGCTTTCTAGATTAGATTTACAGTCTCTAGTTCATAGCATTTACAAATTCCTTTATTATTATCAATAAAAATTTTCCTTTTTTACAAATCTGATTCTTGAGCACAATCGGGCATTACTTAGCAATGACGAGATCGTCATTCCGAGTTAAGACTTAAACGTCATGATTCAAGATAATAAAAACCTAATTCTGTCAGTTAGTGCTCTCAAATTTGGGTTAAGATTAATACATCTAGTTCCCACGACAATTTGAGACTAACCACGAATTAGTTCTTACAAACCGAGCTCCCAACGCTCGTCATGGCCATAACGGTTAACGACCACGGCCTACAAACATAGCCAACCTCGGCTACATTTAAAACCTAATTCTGCCAGTTAGTGCTCTCAAATTTGGGTTAAGATTAATACATCTAGTTCCCACGACAATTTGAGACTAACCACGAATTAGTTCTTACAAACCGAGCTCCCAACGCTCGTCATGGCCATAACGGTGAACGACCACGGCCTACAAACATAGCCAACCTCGGCTACATTTAAAAACTAATTCTACCGGCCAGTACTCTCAAATTTGGGTTAAGATTATTACATCTAGTCCCCATGACAATTTGAGACTAGCTATGAGTTAGTCCTTACAAAATCGAGCATTTAACACTTGTAACGGCCCATAACGGTGGTCGACCATGGCCGACAGCATAGCCTGAACCGGCTACCACATCTAGTCACTTCAGACTGTTGAGACATCTCAAACCAAGATAAAATAACATGAACAAATAACGAGACAACACTTAAGTAAACAGGTTAAGGAAACAAGGGATAAACGCCTTAAATCGAGGTTCACAAGTCCTTACAAATAAAAAGTGTTTACGCCCCCCAGTCAACACTGGGTCCAGGCATACGAATACTTAGACAAACAAAAAGTGTTTAAAACTCCCCTAGAAGACGCTGGGCTGAGTGAGACAAATACTTAAAACAACTATTCCAAGCCAAACCGGCTTTACAACCCGAAAAACATAAAGTCGTGATAGTTTAATCCACACCGGAACGGGCCTCGTCCTCAGTCCGCTCCAACAACTTCTCAAAGTTATTAGGTGCCAGCTCTGGAGGTTCCCATACGGGCCTGTTGGCCTTACGATCCATCGCCTTAATAACCCTGAGACTTCTTTCGGAGAATGGAATGAGAGAATACGCGGCCTGAGCCTCAACACTATAGGCATCCTGATGGTAAAGACGAGCACACTTCTCCAACGGAACATCAACTTCGGGATCGATGTAAAGGAGACGGGTTAAATTTGACCAGGCGTCATTATATATCGTGCCGACTCTATCACTCAGGTCCGCCCTGAATTGGGGCCCACTCTTGTAAGCTTCAACAGCTGCCTTCTCTCTGCTCGCCACGCTCTCCTCCAGATGAGCATACTGGTCTTCCAACAGAGCAAGCTTCTCCTCAACGGTTGCTTTTTCTCCCTCCAATGTCTCGACACGCTTACTCTCGTCCTCAACCTCATTTTTCGCGGCGAGCAGAGACTCCTTCAGCTTTGAGACTTCTTCCTGAGATTGACGTCGCGACGCGTCAAGAAAAGTTTTTTCTTTCTCTAGGCCAATTACCTTATCGGTAAGAGCATCAACAGAACCTTTAAGCCTAGCCACCTCGGCCTCTGTCTCTTTTAAAGATTCATAAGTGTGCCGATACATGGTATAATCGGTTTGGGCAAGGGAGGCAAGCTACAAAAAAAAAAGAAGAAGAAATGAGTAATTACAAAGAGCGGAAGGAGAACAGGATAACCAAGAGCCTTACCTCGCTAAGGAGTAAGCCTTTGCGGTTCAACATTTGCTGGGACGTGGGTTTCTCGGCAACCAACTGTTCGATTGTATCCACATTCATTGCCCGCTTTATTACAGGACCGCCATTCTTCAAGGCAAGGCCCGAACGGACCGATACGTCCAACCCCGACAAAATAGGGACCCCACCAAACTTCTCTACCCATCTCTTAACCTCATTATCAGGCAAGACCGGGCTATAAGCAGAATCATGAACGGAGCGAGTTGCTTTTTTCGAAGGAGCTCGAACCTCCCTGACCTCTTCCCTGGATCTTTTTTGACCGTGATGAGCACCCCCACTATCCACCTCGATCATAGCGTGCGTATCCTGGTCTTGACTTTGGGACTGACTATCGAGAGCAGCCTCTTCGGTCTCGGGGGCCACCACGTCGGCCCCATCCCCAACTTCCCCCGCAGAACGGTCTGACATTGGCACCGCGGAATCATCCTTGTTCTGAAGTAAAGTCTGCCTAGCTTCCATATTGTCGTGACGCTTTTCTAAGGCAGCAGCTTTAGACCTTTGCTTCTTCAACCTAGCCGCTTGGACGGGGTCAAGTTCCTCCATCTCGATCTCGGCAATTTACTCCATAGTTTAAAATGCACAAAAAATAAAGATTAGATCGAGACGAGGCAAAGATCAGGGGAAAAAGGCAAGGGTAGATAGTTACATCCTATAGCGGATCCTTCTCCAATTCGTTCCAATCCAACGTACCCATATTGGTGAACTCCTCAAGTTTAGCGATCAACTTATCACTCCATTCAGGCTTGTGGATTTGTTGAGGACGAGATGGCGCATATTCGGGAACGGCGAACTCCCAACCAAAACGGGACTCAACCCTAATTACATGAGTATTCCACCCCGATACCTTACTGACAGTGCCAAAAATCGGTGTGATGATCTTGGGTTTGGAGGGATCGGACTTGATGGTCAGAGTCCTTGTAGTCTTGTTGTAACTCATATTAAAGAAGTGATCGAAAGCGGACATACACGGCTCGAAATTAAGACTGCGACACAAGACAATGAAACTAACCAGGTACCTGACCGCATTAGCACCAATATGAGCCGGCATCAGTTCCCATGACTCCATAAATTCGTTAATGAATGGGTCAAGAGGAATCCATAAGCCTAGCTGGAATTGTTTAAAGAAGAACGAAACGACTGCCTGGTCGTAGTAAAAGTTATGGATTTTCTCGTCTGTGTCTAAAGGAATGGCTTTGCTATAGTACAAACGATACTCTTCGCGGTCTACTCCGTACCGAGAAAAGAGGGCCTCAATCATTTCCTCACCCGATTTGGGGTGTTTTTCTACAACGGGACCTGACTTCCCCATTTTCTTACTAGTTGTCCTAACACTGACACCATGTCTCGGCCTGGAAACACCGGCATAAAAGCGGTCCACTATCCTATCAGAAGTGCTCTCCCCGGCCATACCTGTAGAAGAAGCAGAGGGGTTAGACTCATCGAGAAGCCTTGATAAGCCATATTCCCCCCCGAATCGACTACTGGGACCGAGGAGGTTGCACCCTCAAGATGAGATCGAATCAAGGACTTGTCTTTTACATAGAATAAATAAATATGGTCAAGGACCTTATCCTTATTATCAAAGACAATCATATCGGCATCATCATCCTCCCTAACTCTCGGGGCATAGAGTCCAGATGGATACCTCAGATCTTCCCTAGGTGACCCCCTCGAATACAGGATATCTCCCACGGCTAATAACGACAACATATTCCAATTCCCATTTGATTTAATATAAATCCTATTGTTTCTTTGATAGAAACCGTACAAGGGATTTTCAGCCGAAGTCGGAGGACCAGATATTAGAAGGAGGTGAAAGTTCAAAAAATATAGCTAAATAGGAGTAATGGCGGGCGAAGTAGTAAAACCCTCAGAGAAACACACGGAGCCCCAACTATGGAAAATCGACAAAAGTAAGGGTGAAAAATACCTTAAAAATGGAAAGGGATCGGAGGAAGCTAGTCGAGAGGCCGCCTTAAACACTTTGATCGAAGCAGATTGATGGGGGTCGCTTCAAGAACAGAGCTATCGGTCGATTCGCCGGCGACAGATACACTACGCAGGCAAGGAATTTGAAAATGGGATATTTTCAAGGGTTTATTTTGGAGTGTTTATAGACGGTTCGAAAATTATGAATCCGGGTTTGACCCGGTTCTGGCCCGCGACCCATGGGCTGCACATACACCCACTAACCCATCATGACTCGCATTTAATGGGCCACGTTTTCGAGGTGAAAGTCCCATCATCAAGACACGTGCACCAATAAAGATAAGGGGAAAACAAACAATTGAAGTGACCCAACCGCCATTTGAAAAACACGAGCAGACTGCCAATGCTAGATCGACACGTGGAAAGCCGAGACCTACAGCAGAAATTCCAGTCGGCTTCGAAAAGCATAAACATTTCGGATGGCTGGGTCGACATTGAAGAGTTCAGCGCATGGGCGTAACCGAAACCACGGCTATGGACCGACATCCCTAATGGTATCAAAGAATAAGACGAGACCGAGATGAGAAAAGTTTAAGGGTAAGTCAAGGTCAGGCGGCGATTGAAGTCATGGTTGAACGACAGATACAAATGCATTCCATGCCGACATGTCAACAAGGATCAGATGATCGGCATTACTTTAAGGCGACATCATGAGAAAGGTAGTGTTAACGAGAAAAAATTCAAGGTCATGCAAGATGAAAGTAGTTCAAGCTATGAAGTCAAATCACAATCAGAGCAAAGGTAACAAAGGATAAAATCCCATTATATACATATATAACAAAAAGGACCCCCTCAGCAAGGCCGGGGGCCTGACCTATATATATATAAAAAAAACTACTACTGGATCATGCTAGCTAAAGGATTCAAGAAAGATCTCAATCTTGTTCTTGATCTTCATCATCCTCCTCCCACTCCACGTCTCCATCATACCCATATTCATCGATAATGATGGGTTCAGGATCGTCCTCACTGTCATCATATTCATCATCATCCTCGTCCTCATCCTCTGACTCTTCTACACTTGAGTCGTCAGAGAATTCATCAACGGGGTCCGGCTTCGAGTATTCGCCATTACTATCGGACGGTGATTCTTCCGCCGGAAAAGATGAACATTTCTTGGATGGAAACGCTGAACCATCGCTGCTCCAAGAATCATAGTTCTCAGCCTGATCTTCTGATTCCGTACTCACTTCTTTCGGGAATGCGTTGTCATATTTTCTCTTTGGAGCCATCTTTGAATTCTTCGCGAAATTTGGGATGTTCTTGGAGAATTCTGGAAGGTGAAGGTAAGATAGGAAATAACCAATAGACAGATCATCTATTTATACCCCTAGAATATGAGGGGGTGGGGAGTTTATCAATGCTACTCATAATTGGAGTGCAATTAATGGACCTTCAATTTCCAAGAAGAGCAATGATTCCACCTGTATCAAATCTACAGTAACGTCAGCAAATCCAGGCAAAAAAGGATTTTTTGCGGCTGCGGGTCAAATCAACATAAATGAAGTGCAAAGCCAGTACAAGGGCACAGTTCCTACTCGGCATGCTGAGATAGAAAATCGGGGGCCACTGAACGACATAAATTGACTTGGTTAAATGGGACCCATAAACTCTGGGCTCACATACCTTAAGGCCCATCCAAAGAGGCCCACAATCTTATATGCCGACATACATCAGGCCGAACAGGCAGCCATTGCCTACGCCGAGTTCAAGAGGCCTAATCCCCAGCCGTCCTCCAGGATGAGCCGAGCTGGATGACGGGTCGAGTTATATCAAAGACCTCCCATTATCACAGGGAGTCCACTTACAGAGTTTGATTGCAACTCTAACAGTGAAGATCCTTATCTGATCAAGGATATCTCTTCTACAAGGCAACTGGGATACCAATGATCCTTATCCAGAGGCTGCCTCCAAGGAATACGAGTCCCATAACAATACGGGCTCCCTAGCTTCTCTAACAAGTTAGGACTCACTCACCCACGCCTATTTAAACAGGTCCTCACAACAGGAGATGGGTAATGAACTCTTTGGCTCTAAACTAGTCATTTGATTTCTCTATTTCATATCACCCGTATTCTTAGTCTCACGCCGGAGGGCCTTTGTCGGTAAAGCCCCGGCGCAGTTTACATTTGTTCATTGTGCGCAAGACTGAACGGGGAGATCTCATTGCTGGATTTATCCGAACCGCTAGACGGAGGGCTGATCCGACACGTTTTTGGCAGCATCACAGGTATATATACAAACTTATTGATATATTATATTTTTCATAGGGAGGGTTTGAAAGAAATAAAGTACCAATGTAGTAATTGAAAGATGGAGGATTTAGCATGAGTATAGAGAGGAAAACATTTACTAAGTCGGGAGGGACGGAGAATCTTAGTGGAGGAACATGCAAACTAAAAAATATAACTGAAAACAAAAATTGGAAGAGAAGAAAAAGAAAAATTTGAAATTACCTTAGATAGCATAATAGCTCAAGTTTGTTTAAAAGAAGGAACGCAAATGGGTGCTTGAGAAAAAAAAGAACACAATGACGGTTTTATGAATGGTGAAAGATTAATGGCAAAAGTTAAATTTATGAATATTGACCCGTGGCTATAATTCACAATATATTTTTTTCAATACAATTTTCTTACAATAAATAGTACACCATCTACAGCAAATCTATACGTAGGAAAGTTTTTTTCTTTTGAAAGTGGATCTTTATTTTTGGTAAACATATTTAGATCTTCACATTTATTATTTCTTTCCCATCTATAGAAAATATATATGTGTCGTTTGACTTCGGGGTTAATTTTGGTATGAGCGGGCAAGAGGCAATTACGGAAAATAAATAATAATTTTGATGTTTTGAAATGCCATATTCGGCTCCATTACTAATTCAAATAATAATTAGGAATATTAATGTTGGGATTATTTGTGATAAATTTGAAAATTCAAATTGAATGAATATTTGAATTGAAATCATCCAAATTAAATTGATTAACTTTTGCTGTTATAGTATAGTATAACGTCTTTTGCAATGATTAAGGAGAGGATTTTGTGCTCAAAGTAAGATAATCATTAATAATAATAGTTAACCTACTCTCACAGAAAGATCAGCTCGAAATTTTTCAAAAGTAGGATATTTACATTTTTTTTAAGGAAAAAAAATCAAGCCAACGAATAGCATAAAGACACGTGGCTTTCCACGTAAGAATTCACATGGCGCTATAAGAGGCCTCAAAATGATTGTGCTTTTAAATATTATATAGATTATTCAGTTTTGGTGAATAATCTGTGATTTTGAAATTCATTTTTACCACCTGTGTGAAAAGCCGGCAAAATTGATTGACCCTAGAATTTTCCATGGATTAATTGAATGAGTTGTTTTGTAAACATTACTAGTACTCATACCGTGCCGATGGCACGGTGACAATATGGTTCAATTATTTTTCGTCCCGTAACCCCACCCCACCACTCACTTTCCTCTTTCCCATAACCCCCACCCCCCTCTCTCACCCACCCCAGTTACTTTCCTCTTTTTGACAACTCAACTCAACCATCCTGATAGCTTATTTTCGGTGACCCTCAACCATGTACTTACTACCAAGCAAAAAAAGTTCTATTTTCTATAGCTAGCAAACAAAAAAACACCAGCTAGCGAACATAAAAAACCAGTTCCAAAAGAAGATTGTGCTTTAAATTCCTACTAACCAAAGTCGCAATGCTTATAATACATAATCCATTGTAGAAATTAACAATAAATTCTTCCCTGTAGGATCTAAAAGTCTTGGCGAATTCGCAAACCATTTTTCACAATTAAAATACCAAAGTACCTATAAGTTTCAGGTTTTCTCCAGTCCACCGTTCTCTTTCTCGCTGTCACCACCATCACTGCCACTTTTGGCCTTGCCACCACCACCACCGCCTTCTTTCTTTGGTTGAATTAAATGATCTTCACTGGCCTCTTTAGCTTCTTCGCCAATGCCTTGGCGTCAATGACTCCTTTCACTTTCAACAAATCCTTCTGCTTGTCCATATCTCCACCTTGTTCAATTAAGAAATACAGTACCATATTAGAGAAATGTTTATGTTATTTACCAATACTGCAGGCTAAGAGAACTGGGAATAGTAAATAATAAACTTATGTTTTCTTTTGCTAACAACTTTGAGAATCTTCTCGAAGCCAATAATGGCCAATAGCTGGGAAATTATTGAAATTAACTTATACATCACAGTCGAATTCAAAATTTACCATAACAAAACTTTGGATGAGCTGAAACCCAACTTGCTAGGCTAATGTATTGGCTCTGCTAATTGACACATATTTGCATGATCCAGATCTTGTTCTTGAAGCTCTTCAAGGCAAAGACATGCAGTATTATCAACCAGCATACAAATAATATTTCAGTTAGGTTGACGTAGTTTCCTTCCAAGTGAACTTTAAACTGGCAATGCAAACATTGTACTTCATGAACTTTAGAATGAAGTACACATCTCCCCTCCTTCAACATTCCTAATTCCATTACAGTAGGTCTTAGCCAAATCATTTGCACTCCATAATACAGTCAACACACACATAACAAATCCATGCCACCTGTGAAATTATTAAATTCATACTCCCTCCGTCCCACTTGAATTAGGATTTTTGGGTTGGACACGTGGATTAAGGAAAAAGTGTTAGTGGAGTAGGTGTTGTGAGTTGAAAAGTGAAGTAGGGATGGAGAAAGTGGGGTAGAGAATAATGAGTTGAAAGTTGTTGTGAATGTGGGTCCCATTAAATAAAACACTTCCATTTTTGGGTTGTCTTAATTTGAATGGCACACCCAAAATGGAAATTTATCCTAATTCAAGTGGGATGGAAGGGAGTATACGAAAAAAAAATGAAGACAGTCACAACTTTAAGTGCAGCCAACAGAATACGGTTCAAGAACCAATAACACAAACTGCCGTAGATTTTAGCAGATGCATATCAAATTTCTTTAAAAGCAAAAGGTGCTTACATAATTGATATCAATTGGTGATAATGCATGCCAACAAATGGATTTCTTTTTGTCTCAAAATGCAATCAGATAGGCAACAATGCTCTTCGTATTTAGCTACTTCAAGATATGATTCATCCTGAAATGAATTTAAGTAAGATTAGTTCAGTAGCACAAAGATATTATCAGGATAATGAATAACTTACATCAACATAACATCAGTCTTTTTTCATCAATTACCTGCACAAAATGAATAAAAAAACAGGTTGGGTTATAAATGAAAATGGTAAGTGAAATCCATAATCTAAAATGCAGAAATTCGCCCTAATCTAAAATGCAGAAATTCAATAAACAAAATAGCAGTAAATGAAATGAAAAAACCAAATTTTGGTGAGAAGAAGAAGGAAGAGCAAGGATCAAACTAAAATTGGGAGAGCAGCAGAAAGAAGTGCAGCTGTGCCTGACAATAGATTAGCAAAATTATCTTAGCGGAGGTTAGGAGGGAGCAAAAGCGCATCGTGGATACGTACTCCATGAAAGATTTGCCCCCAATGGTGTCCCTTCAAGAACCTTAACGCCAACTCTAAAAAAAAAGGATTCAAAAAACTTAGGGAAACACAACACAGTCGAAAACATCAGTCAATTAATCAATCAATATTACATACCCATGACAAAATTCAGGATAACACGGAGAACACGAAATTGAAAATTGAAAAAGGACTCAAGAGAGTTAGAAAAAAACATGATGATCAGATGAGGAAAACATGATAATGTATTGCAGAAATTAGGGATTACAAAAGATGAACTCAAACAGAGATAGACCAGAAACATAAGAGGGAACCGAACAATCAAAACTGGAAAAATCAACTATGGGATGGAAAACTAACCTTGAGGGATTAATCTCAAACTTTGACAAAGAAAATTGATGGATAAGCCTGTCATTTTCTGATCGGAAGGGGAACCAAACGATGGATGACTAAGCAATACCGAACCTTGCTGCAGCCGGCACAAATGGTCGGCCGGTGATTGCCTAAGGAGGGTTCAAGTCACTGGAGAGGAAGAGAGAGACGTTAGCCCTGTGTCGTTTCAGGTGGGGAGAGGAGCGACAGGCAACGACCAAAGAAAAGATCTGTGGAAACCGCTCACCAAGAGCCGTCGGATTGAAGTGAAGGATCAATAATCCAACGACTGAAATTCAATAGGAAAATTATTGTTGATTTATGGCCATTAGATCAGTGCGGTTAAGAGTTAATCTCAGTAGGTGACCCTGTTGATGTTAGGTTGTACTCCCTCCGCCCCATCGTTTCAAAATAAATAATTTAATTTTGTTCAAATTTGTTCTTGATCAAAATTAAATATTGATAAAATTTAAGTATTTATTTTGAGACGGAGTGAGTACTAACATTACCTCCTGCAACTTTAATATTTTAATGGATTGTGATTGTCATTTTGGTTGGAATTAAATAATCTCCCCACGTCCCGATTTAAGATTCTTACTTTGACTTTGCACGTGGATTAAGAAAAAGTAAATGCTGTGAGTATGACAAGTGGGCCATATTGTCCATTTTAAGTAATAAAGTAAAATAAAAATTTTAAATTGAGACAAACTAAAAAGGAGAGTAAAAATCTTAAAACGGGACAAAGAGAGTAGTTGTTATGCTTTAAATTTTTTTTTTTTTTAGAATATTTCAGTTAAAATGAGACAAGATTAGTTTGGAAATTCAATTTGACGGTTATAAAACTGGGGTACTAGGGTTTAAGTAAGCATTCAAATGAATTTGATTTCAAAGTTATACTCCATCCATCTTATATTGTTCAAATTTTAATTTCAAGGATAATCTGAAAATTTCTATTTTTTGTACAATTTTGTGGTAAAGTTCATATATACTCTTTTAATCCACTTTCGAAACATTTGGTTTTTGCAAGTTTAAAAAGACTAGTGAAAAAAAATGGTAAAAAAACATTTACTGACTAAGTTTGTTCCTTAAAGACATTTATTTTGAGACAATTTATTTTGAAAATGAACATTCATTTAGGTACTGAGGAGTAATAGACGGTCCTCTCCATGTTACCTTTCAATGTAGAATTCAAGTGACTAGCGCGCTGATTCAGTTAATAGGGATGGAATATACAGAGAGATTGTGCGCAAGAACGAAATACTTAATTAGGAACTATTCTTGATTAAAATACTTAATTTTACAATTTTTACCCATGGGTTTAGCATTAATTAATGTGAAAGGCCGAATTTTTCATCCGTCTTAATGAGTTCCGCCATCTAGTCAAGCAAGTCTCAACTCCCGTCAATTTTGGCGGTTTCGTTCGGTAAAAATCTGACCCCCTCAGCATAAATCCTAGATTTGCCACTGGAGAGTACATTCAACTTACCTTGATCAATCCCTTTCTGTTGAATCCTCAAACATTTCATCGTCAGAAGAAAACTTGGAGGATGGATGTTTGCTTACCCTTTCCTCTTTAGAAAAAACATATTTGGTAAACATATATGAACCTGATGAAAAATAAGGAAATTATGAAAATATGAAGGATGGAAGTTGGATGAATGGATGATGATTTGAGCAAGATAATCGAAAAAAGTGAATGATTTCGTTAGTGAAAGTTAAGAGAAAGTTAAGAGAGAGTTAAGAGAGTTTGTGTGGAATAATAGTTGAAGGAGGGGATTGCTAATTATAGTTGAGCTGTTGATTTTTTTAATGCCTTAAAACTTGCAAAAAAAGGGTAAGAAGTAGTCAAATATGAGCTGTTATCTATCGGCTATACATGGTAACAAACACGCAGAATTCGAAATGTAGCTATTGGAACCAGCGGTGCCACACCGCCAATTCACAAGTAGGCACCAGTCCGTAATCAAATTGTGTATTCACCGAATATGGTTCCACCACGGGTACGGTTCTTCATGGTTCTGATTACGGTTTGACCCTTCGGGCTGGCGGATCCGGTTCTATTTTGAGCATGTCTACTGTTGGAATAGAGATCATAAAGGAAACAAAGGGGAGAAAATCTGGCGCAGAGCAAGCGGGCGCCTGGCCTGTACCAGGCGGGCGCCTGATGTTGGCAGAAAGTTTGTGATTCCGGAAATCTAATTCAGGCGGGCGCTTGGATGGTACCAGGCGGACGCCTGGTGCCGCGACCTGAATTCGGGGAATAGCAGTTTTTTCGGGTTTTCTCATATGTTTAGGTTTAGGTCTTATTCTAAGTCATATATTTAAGCAATGTTCCGCCCCCATACTCATTGTAACTCAGATTTAACATATTATAGTGCAAGATCCTGGCTTGGTAGTGCCCCCAGACGTAGTAAAATATATTGACGAACTGGGTAAACAATTTCTTGTGTTCTTTGTCTTTTGCTTTGCTTTATTATTTCTTGTGCTTGTTTGTGGTGCGGTGATTTCTTGCGATTTGCTTGGGTGTTGGGAGGGCTTATTCCACAACAACTGTTATCTAGAGCTCCGGTTTAACGATCCGGGTTTATCAAGCAATCAAGAATGGGCAAAGATAAACAAGCGGTGGAGAAATTCGATGGGTCTGACTATGCGTTTTGGAGGATGCAAATAGAGGATCTCTTGTACAACAAAGATCTCTATAAGCCTCTAACAGGAGTCAATCCAGAAAGCGAAAAACAGGAAGATTGGGATCTTATGGATCGAAAAGCCCTAGGGGTGGTTCGATCTACTTTGTCAAAGTGGATCGCGAAGACCACCAAGAAGGCGAAAACCACCAAGGAGCTATTGGATTATTTTACTGAGAGATTTGAAACTCCATCTGCTGCAAATAAGGTTGATTTGATACGCAAGATGGGTAATCTCAAGATGCAAGAGGGAGGATCCATAGCCAAACACATCGATGAGTTTATGGATGTTGTAGACTCATTGGCGGCATTGGATATTACCTTTGGGGATGAGGTTCATGCTTGTCAATTGCTAGCATTCTTACCAGGAAGTTAGAGCGGAACGGTGACAGCGTTAAATGCTTTAGCAGGTAAGAATAAATTGAAGTATGATGATGTTAAGGACTTTCTTTTAGGCGAGGAAAATCGTATGAAGAAGTTGGGGACACCATCTACTTCGGGATTGGCTTTTGCTACAACTAGCAGGGGAAAGCTGGGTAATAGCAAAAAGGGGAGAACTGAATCAAGGGAAAATGTAGGAGGTGGTGAGTACAGGCCTAGGGAGAACAAGAATGCACCAAGGGTAGCCAAGGGATCGGTTCAGTGCTATCATTGTAAGGAGTTAGGACACTACAAGAGGGATTGTCCCATGCGAGGGGATAAATCAGCGAATGTGGTAACTGGGGGTGAAGATGTACTGGTTCTAAGTGTTAGTAGTGCGATAGAATCATTGGTGCTGGATTCGGGGGCATCATTCCACTCATGCGGGTATGCAAAGGAGATGGAAAATTATACTTCTGGTGATTTCGGAAAGGTCTATCTGGCGGATGGAGAGCCTTTGGAAATCAAGGGGAAGGGGGATGTCAGAATAGGAGCATCGGATGGGAAGCTCTTACATCTACATGGGGTCAGACACATTCCGGGTTTGAAAAGAACCTGCTATATCAGTTGGGCAGCTTGATGAAGAAGGTTACAAGGTAACTTTTGGCTGCAGGAACTGGGTTATTACTAAGGAGGATTATGAGATCGCTCGGGGTAATAAGGAGGGGACATTGTATTTGGCAAATAACACCAAGGACAGTATCGCGGTGGCGTCAGCCAAGGGTGATACAGATTTGTGGCACTCTCGATTGGGTCACATGAGTGAGAAGGGGATGAAAGTACTTTGTTCAAAGGGATTACTACTGGGTTTGAAGATAGTAAACATGGGGATCTGTGAAGATTGTGTGTTTGGCAAACAGGCGAGAAGCAACTTCTCGAGGACAGGTAGGGCTTTGAGGAAGCAAAGTTGGAATTGATTCACACATATTTGTAGGGGCCGGCCCCGGTAACTTCTCTAGGTGGTGCGTCATATTACATGTCATTTATTGATGATTCGACAAGGAAGGTCTGGGTTTATTTCTTGAAACACAAAGATGAGGCATTCGAGGTGTTTAAGAAATGGAAGGCCTTGGTGGAGAATCAGACGAGACTTAAGCTCAAAAGCTTGAGGTCTGACAATGGTGGGGAGTATGAGCTCGGGGAGTTCAAGGAATATTATGCAGCGAATGGCATTTGTATGGTGAAGACACCAAAGGGCACACCTCAACACAACGGGGTTGCAGAGAGGATGAACATGACATTGAACAAGCGGGCTAGAAGTATGAGGTTGAAGTGTGGACTTCCGAAGACGTTCTGGGCATATGCAGTTGATATGGTGGCTTTCTTGATCAATAAAGGACCTTCGGTACCATTGGGGAATGAAATTCCAGAGGAAGCATGGAGTGGTAAGCAGGTAAATTTGTCCTTTCTTCGCATATTTGGCTGCGTTTCATATGTTCATATAGACTTTGCTGATAGAACTAAATTAGATGCTAAGTTTGTAAAATGTACGTTCATTGGTTATGGCGGGGATGACTTCGGGTATAAGTTTTGGGATGACCAAAATCATAAGGTTATTCATAGTCGGGATGTTATATTCAATGAGCAGGTCTTGTACAAGGACATAAAGGGAGCATCTGATAGGATTAGTTCGAAACCAGAGATTATTGAGGTAGATATTCCAGACTCGGGTGGGGGCAGGACGGTTCATGATGACCAAGATCAGGGGGTCACTAAATATGAACCACATACTCCAGGACCGGATATTCCGCTGCGCAGATCTAGCAGATTGCGTGGATCTCCTGATAGGTATTCTCCTTCGAATTACTATTTGCTGTTAACAGATAGTGGTGAACTGATCAGAAGGTCCTTATAATCAGCCTCTCTTCCTCACCCACGAAATTGAAGGCCTTTAGTCAAGGCCATCCATAGGATTCTCGAAGAACACTTGGGTAAAACTCCTCGCTTTCTCTATCTTCTCATCTTCTTCTTTGTCTTTGAAGTAGTGTGATTCCATTAAAGGGTCAGGCTAGAGCCTCTCCAACCCATGGATATGGTCTCGAAGCACATGATCCAACATTCCAAATAAATAAGTAATTATTTATTTGATCGTTTCCTTTTGGTACATGAATGCATAATTTTGAAACAATGATGATGATTTCTTAGCAAGACCAATCCTAGATTGGGTGAATTGGGTGCTCCTTGACCTTCCCAATTCATAACTTAACCCCCAAATCCAGACATCTCGGTCCGTGTTCCGACAACAACATGGTGGCGACTCTCAAATCAATAAAAAGGTAAATCGAAGGACGAAAACCCCGCCTCGAAACCTCGCACGCAAACAGTGGCGACTCTGCTGGGGAAGTAACACAGTAAGTGGGTTAGACTTGCGTCGAAAAAAATCATCATTTTCAAAATTTTACTTTCTGTACCATAATCTGTTCCCCAACTGAGATGCCTCGTACGAGGCATCACCTGTCTCGTACGAGACATCTCAGTTCTGCCCGACTGATCTGATTCTCTGGTTTGAAAAAGGAATTTTTGTTTGGTTCAAACACGTACACAGGGTTTCAGATCTGCTCCCCCCTCTGTTTCTGAGTCTTAGGACCTCCCTAACGACGAAGAAACTCCCCATATATCTTAAGGCTAACCTTTGTTTTGCAGGAGTACTTGCTAAATGTTTTTATTCTCTACTTTACTTATGTTTGCCTTTATGTGTGAACTACGACGGCCTGAGTTCCTCCACAAGAGGGAAATGTAGGCAGCCACTTGGCCCGGTCATTACATGTTTTTGTTTTACTCTAAAAACAAAACTCTCTATTTTCTCTTTCTCACATAGATCTTGACTCTCACACATGTGCACACATGTAGAATAGTTGCACTACATACCCTATAAACCCGGGTCCCAATCGGAGGACGGGTGTCGGTCAGCACGCCCATTCTAATGAATGGCCCTTGCCGGTCTCTCCAAACATGGTGTACCCACTCCGTGACACGCTCCTAAACTGTGTTCATGGGGAGACTTAGCCGTAAGCCTTGCATCAACCTCATGCATACATACTAGTTAATAAGACACTCCTCGAGACCGGTCAGTTCGATTCTTAGGGTTGTTTTAATCTTTGCCTAAGATAACGCATCTTTATAATCTATAATTCTCCCTTGTGAATATGACGAATGTCCATTCGGTAAAATGTTGAACAAAGGATTTTGAAAGAATGGAGAACCTTTCTACGGAAATCCGAGTTTGTGTTTTCCTACTTTCACTATTCTGTGCGGGATTGTGGATGCCATTTTGGCTTAGTTTCGACCACACCATTCAACATGTCCCTTTCGGTTGTCCCTTAAAATTCACAAGGTTTGATTGCATCAATGCGTTGTTTAACAAAGTGCAAAACAACTACGAAATCACTTAGGTTTGGTTAATTGAATGGTGGATTCCGATGAGAATATGGGACCCTTGCCCGAATTGTCCGTTTGGGAGAGTGCAAGACAGGTAAAAAACAAGGGGCTCATATTCTAAGGTGACAGAATCCACTGTTCTAGGATGAACTAGAGTAGTAACCTCTTAAAATGGATTGAATTCCGTCCGACCAATAGGATTAAAATCTGCAACCTGACTGTTAGGCTGGATGCCTCGTACAAGAAATCCATTGTCTCGTACGAGACATCCTCCTTCTTTTGTGAATCTGCCGTGTTGGTCAGCCCTGTTTCATAGAAGCTGACTTGTTGGGACCCCAGCCTGGATTTGACACAGTTTCTGCACTCTAGGTCCGTCCGTTCAGCAAAGTAGCTCCACACTCCCAACACATTGTCAAACACCAAGTTTACTCAAGAACTCAACGACCTCAAAGCTCGATTAGAAGGGGAGGTGGGTCAACTCTCTGAGGTGTATGCTACATACAGTCTTATACGCACGCTTCAAGAGACAAATAGAAGAAGAATTCATGACTCGACTACGGACATAAAAGGAGTTCTTCGACAGAGATCAAATTTTTCCAAAATCAGTTGCTAGCCCGAGGAGAGGAAGTCAATGCACTTCGAAAAGGCTTACTCATGCAAGAGGAATACTACGAGAAGAAGATCGACACACTTCAAGCATGCCTACAAGCTCAAAGAAAGTGTTACAAAATGGAAGTGGAATCCAAAGCTAAGGCAAAGCCAAGAGCCTACCACAAGTATGAAGGCATCACTCAAAGCAGGATATTTAACATACTCGTGGAAGCCGGTAAAATCACACCGAGGAGGTATCCTACGATTCCAAGGGAATTCCCTCTTAATTATGCCCATCATATTTTCTTCAAGTTCCATAGGGCCACCGGCCATGACACCGACTCTTGCCACCACCTCAAAGATGTGATCCAAGATCTCATAGACGCTAAGAAACTAAAGGTTCCTAGATATAAAGAATAATAAAGAAAAGGAAGATGTTAACTTACTCACCCGCTCTGGTCGAGTTATAATCAACAAAGATCCAAGAATAGAAGAGCCATCATCTTCGAAAGAGCCCGAACCCGCTGAGCTTAACGATCCACTTCTTAAGCAATTAAAGAAAACGCAAGCCAACATTTCCATATGGGACCTCTTAGGCTCATCTCATAAGCATCGAATGATGATCTCTAAAGCTTTAGCCCAAGTCGAAGTGCCCAAAGAAATAACTCCCAAAGAGTTAACACAAATGGTAGGCCAAATCCAATTTGGCAATGTGATCACATTTACCGACTTATATCTACCACAGTACGGTGGAGGGCACACCGAAGCTCTCTACATAACCGCAAGAGTTCATGGGCATCGAATCCCTAGGATCCTAGTAGACAATGGGTCCGCCATAAATGTCTTACCCAAGAAAGTCATGGTAATGCTTGGCCTTACCTCAAGAGAGCTAAAACCATCAACTCTTACTGTGCGAGGGTTTGATTGCACTGCACGCTCACCTATAGGGGCGATCACTCTAACAGTTATAGTGGGAGAGATAACTACAAAGGCAGAATTCCAAGTCATTGACATCCCTTCTTCTTTCAACCTTCTCCTGGGGCGCCCATGGCTACATCAAACAGGGGGAGTACCATCAACTCTCCATCAGTGTGTCAAGTTTAAACACAACGACATGATAGTCACCGTACTTGGGGAACTAGTCACTGCTAGCCCGATCTTAGAAATTCAGCATGAGGCAGCTGACCACCTCTTCAATGGATTCGAAATCCAAAAGGAAAGTAGTGTAGAGATGGTAGAACTGCACTATGAAAACGACTATTCCAAGGCGATTCCATTCTCCAGAACACGCCCAGTACTTAACATGATGCTAAAATAAGGGTACTTCCCCGGTCTTGGACTTGGCAAACATTTACAAGGGATAAAAGAATCACCACCTGTCGTTCTATACCCCCCAGAATATGGTCTAGGGTATGTATCACCACTCAAAGGCATGCCTAAGGATGAAAGGGATTGGAACTCATACATAGTGCCACTAGAAACGCCCTATTGAAAGACTCTAAACGGGTACTTTGTACGTGAGGGGGAAAGCTTGCCTTACTTCATGTTCCCTGAACCATGGATCGACCATAGGGGGAAGTGCCAACTAGGCTTTTGAAATATTCAGTGACTGTGATCCGTACTCACTCGAAACAGAACAGATGCAATTCTCGTGGCTACCTCGAGAATTAGGGGGTACCAAGGCCGAGGCATTCAGTGAGTGGGACTTTGTGTTGGGAGAAGACCTACTGCGCCAATTTCTCAACCTTTGCAAGCTAGAGGACACTCAAATCAATGCAATACACAAGGGGGACGCTCCGAACCAAGAATACACCAAGCTCATCGAGAAGAGTGACGAGCCTATTCAGAATTGCTATACAACTGGGGGACCCATAGCAAGTGAAGACTTCCTGATCCAAGAGTTAGGATGTAATCCCCATCCCCATAGAGAATGAAAATTTGTAACTTTTACCTTAGAGTCAGATACCGCTACCGATGAGCTCACCCAAAAGGACTTGGATGCCATCGCGGAACGTGTATTCCCCTACTTTCTTAATGAAAAAATAGATCTTTCCGAGTATCCCGAGATTGCTAGCGTCATAAATGATGAATTAACTAATAACTCTAACGAATTAGATAATAATGAGTCAAAAGACGAGATAGATCAAGAAAACGAACAAATCTTAAAAGAAATTAATAAGCAAGTAGGTCATCATGGCGGAAATGGTCCTATTGATGCCGATGAAATGCAAACAGTTAATCTGGGGACGGAGGATGATCCGAAAGAGACCAAGATTGGCAATTTCTTCAAGAGGGAAGACCGACAAGCCCTCATAGCACTTCTCCGAGAATTCATAGATATGTTCGCTTGGTCCTACAAATATATGCCGGGGCTGGCCAGTTCGATTGTTGAGCACAAGGTACCGCTGCTTCCCGATTCAAAGCCAATCAAGTAGAAACTCTGCAGAATAAAGCCAGAGTGGTCAGTACAAGTCAAGCAAGAGATAGAGAAACTCTTGAGTGTTGGGTTCATCAAATTAATAGAGTATCCAACCTGGTTGGCCAATAATGTGCAGGTTTCCAAGGAAAATGGAAAGGTCCGCGTCTGTGCTGATTTCCGTGATCTCAACAGAGCATCTCCGAAAGATGATTTTACTCTTCCCAACATAGACATGCTCATTGACAATGCCGCGAAATACGAAGTCCTTTCATTCGTAGATGGATTCGCCGGTTACAACCAGATCCTCATGACTTAGGAAAACCAACACAAAACAGCGTTCACCACACCTTGGGGGACGTTCTGTTATACAGTCATGCCGTTTGGACTTACAAATACCGGAGCCACTTATCAGAGAGCTGTAACCGCGTTGTTCTATGACATGATACATAAAGAGATGGAGGTATCGTTTGGGGTAGTAAAAGGAAAAGTCCTTGGGTACATGGTCACCGAGCGTGGTATAAAAGCGGATCCCAGTAAGATCAAAGCCATCATCAACATGCCTCCACCTAAGACGCAAAAAGAAGTCAAGGGATTTATGAGTCGCCTTCAGTATATTAGTCGTTTCATTAATCAACTCACGACGATGTGCGAGCCCATTTTTAAGATCCTCAAGAAGAATACATCCCTAGAATGGACCGAAGAGTGCCAAGAAGCCTTTGAAAAGGTTAAGGAATACTTAGTGAATCCGCCAGTATTGGTCCCACCGTATAAGGAGAAACCATTGACCTTGTACGTCGCAGTCTATGACACTACACTAGGGGCTATGCTAGCACAAGAGCAACCCGATTCGAAGAAAGAGAATGCCGTATACTTTGTCAGCCGTCGCTTCCAAGGGGCTGAATTGAATTACTCTGCATTAGAAAAGTCACGTGCTGCACTGGTATGGGTGGCTGAGAGACTAAAACCGTACATGGAGGCATTTCCTGTGTAACTGATCGCCAGAATGGACCCGATGAAGTATATCTTCGAGAAGTCGCATGTATCCTCTAGGATAGCCAAGTGGTACTTTATGCTCACGGGGTACGATATCACTTACATCACACAGAAATCTGTGAGAGGAAGAGTCTTCGCGGACCATTTAGCCGAATTTCCATGTGATAAAGCGAAGGGGGAAGACCTGCGATTCCCTGATGAGGACATCATGACAATAGCAAAAAATATGTGGCAATTAATAGCAGAAAATAAGTGGCAATTATTTTTTGATGGCGCAGCTAATAAACGGGGATATGTCATTGGCATGTTACTAGTAGATCCCTCAGATTTCTGCACTCCACTCACAATCCGCCTTGATTTTGAGGCCACTAACAATATTGCCGAGTACGAAGCTTGCATAGCGGGGCTTGAAGCAGCCTGAGAAAGAAATGTGACCGAACTAGAAGTGTATGGAGATTCACAACTTATAATCTATCTGTCACTCAAGAAGTGGAAGGTACAAGATCCTACACTCCAGAAATATAACGACCATCTCCAAGACTTGGTCAAACAGTTCAAAGAGGTCACTTTCTACTATCTCCTAGAGATAAGAACCGCTTGGAAGACTCGCTAGCCATGCTAGCATCACTTGTAGAAATTCCCGAATGGACTGAGGTCAAGACCTTCAAATCCGCGAGGCGAACGACTCCTGCTTATTACTCGATCATAGACTTAGACGACTGCAAAGAAGAGTGTAACTCTGTGAATGCCTTAGACAATAAACCTTGGTATTATGATGTATGGCGTTTCCTCCTAGATGGAAAGTTCCCATCAGACGCATCACCAAAAGCGAAGATAGCCCTCAACGGTTTGCCGCCCAATTCGTTATCATAGGTGATCGCCTCTACAAGAAACACCACGAGCAGTGTCTACTCTGTGCCGACGAGCACGAAGCCATAGAAATCATGGACCAAGTCCATCAAGGAGCCTGTGGAACCCACATGAACGTCAATATGCTAGCAAGGAAAATTATCCGACTAGGGTACTACTGGGCTACTATGGAAGCCGACTGCACCGAGATGGTTAGAAAATGTCACAAGTGCCAGATACATGCCAACCTGCAACACGTACCACCGTCCGTGTTATACCCCATGACATCCCTTTGGCCATTCTCTACCTGGGGAATAGATGTTATTGGCAAAGTTTCACCGATGGGTCATAATGGGCACTCATTCGTATTGGTCGCCGTCGATTACTTCACTAAATGGATCGAGGCTCAATCCTACAAAGTTTTAAATGCCAGGAAGGTGGCTGAGTTTATTAAGACCAACATCATATGCCGATATGGGGTACCTCATGAGATGATATCCGATAATGGCTCACACTTTGAGAAAGAATGCGACCAACTACTTGCAGAGTATAAGATAGAGAGACATAAGTCATCACCGTACCGACCACAAACCAATGGAGCGGTCAAAGCTGCTAACAAAACCATTGAAACCATCATTAGGAAAATGGATAAGACTGGCAGAGACTGGCCCGACAAGCTACCTTTTGCACTCTGGGGCTACCGTACTTCAATCTGTACTGCCACCGGTGAAACTCCATACGCCCTAGCCTATGGGATGGAAGCAGTACTACCAATCGAATTAGAAGTACCATCACTAAGGGTTCTCCTAGAAAACCAAGTGAATGAAGTCGCATGGTTAGATAGCACTTATGAACAACTAACCCTGCTAGACGAGCGACGACTCTGAGCCGCTGAGCATATCCAAGCATATCAACGGAGAATGGCCCGAGCATTTAGTAAGAAAGTCAAATCTAGAAATATCAAAGAAGGGGACCTTGTCCTGCGCGAACATCGTCCTGGACCATTCAATCCTATGGGAAAGTGGGGACCAAGATGGATAGGTCCTTACATAGTCAAGAAGGTATTCTCCGGAGGAGCAGTACAACTTGCAGACCTAGATGGAGATCAACTGCCGAAGCCCGTCAACATGGACAAGCTGAAGAAGTACTACTCATAGCTCCGTCCCCTATTTCAAAAAAAAAAGAGAAGATCGCTAGGTTAAAAACCCGCAAGGGCGGCCTAGGCAAAAGTTAGATCCAAAGGCACGAGAAAAGAAGCCCGCTAGATTGAAAACCTGAAAGGGCGGTCTAGGCAAAAATCAGGGTGTGCATAAAATAATAATAATAATAATAATAATAATAATAATAATAATAATAATAAATAGATAGGTGACAGTCTGATACGAGACACCTATGTCTCGTACGAGACATGTCAATCAGCCGACATATTTTTCTCTTTCTTAAACAAGAACTACGATGACCTGAGCTCCTTATTTAATTGATGTAAAAGGAGAACGTAGGCAGCCTTTTGGTCTGGTCTATTCAATAAATAAAATCAAAATCTCGTCTTCTTATTAATTGAATGCATTTCAAGAAAGCAATAAGAAAATTTCTAACATGAATACCAACTTGCAAAAGAAAATAAATAAAATACTAAAAATCTAAACATTGGTCTATCTAAGCAATCTCTCGATACTCCTAAGGATTTATTTATTCCTTAACTTAGTAGGGGCTTAACCACGGTCTGCATTATCATCCCTCTTCCTCTTGAACCAAGGTATCTCGAAACCGGGAGGAACATCAAGTTGACTGAACACTGAGGGAGTGAGCCTCGCAAACACATGAGGCCTATCTAGAGCTTGAAATTTACCGGGAAGTCCGTTCGCTCTCTTCTCGTAAAAGTCACTATCCAGAAAATCTTGAGTGGCATTAACTCTGACAGTAGAAGGATCCTCCTTAGCTTCCTTCTTCCTCAAATTCAAGCTAGGCTCGAATTGGTCCCCCAACAGAGAACGGCGAATCTCATCAATACCCTCGACACCGGGACGGAGTTCTGCGAGAAACCATCCAAATATTTGTCTGACAAATAGATGCTCCCTCCTTCATGACGAAGATTGGTCCAATGATCCATAGTGGTGCCTTGCCCCCAAGCGCGAGCCAAGTTTGTAGAGAACTCTGAGTCCATGAAAGAAATATCTCGAGACCGTCCCCCTAAAACAAAGGTGTCCTGCTGTTGACCGAATTGTCGCATTACCCTCCGAGCAAAATAGAAAGAGGAATCCCTCAAACCCAGAAGGACGACCCTGTCGTATCCAAGGGTATTAGCTACAAACCGCTTCACCTTCCAAAAGGAGGGACACCAAGCAATATCATCAGTCTCCACTTTGGCAAAAAGAAGGGCCCACTCCTCGATGCTAAGACCCTTCACCCATAGTTTCCTCCTGTGAAAAGTGTAAGGAGAATAATCGATCAGAGAGTCTAACAGTTTAAAATGTTCTCTGAGCCAAATAATCAACATTAACGGACTTCCCTGAGTCATGGAGCCGGTTCGGTATAGCTCATAAAGACCATGAAGGGTCTCCCCCAAGATAAGAGGGATTATGTTGAAGGCCCGTCCTCTAGCTTGCAGAACAATATCCATGAGCTCCGTGTTCGCCATGCCACACTTGCTAACGAAAAGTGCGTTCCGAAATAAGCACAATGCCAAGAGGCAACACTGGGAATCCACACCATGACCGCGAGTCACCCGACCTTTAAATCTCCTAGGCAAAGCGTAGAGGTCAACGTAGCGGTTGTGAATATAACTTTGAGCCTCGGGAAGGCCTATTCTCAATAAGTCCCTAAGAGACTCCGCCGGTACCCTGTCACAGTTAGGAACCGCAATCACCCCGATCAATGGCATATCCAAGATAGCCGCCATCTCCTCTACAGTAGGGACCATCTCATTAAGTGGAAAGTTGAAGAGATGAGTCGATGGATCCAAGAAGCGTGCAACTCCCTTTAAAAGGTCCCACTCCAGTTTTAGATTCTTCAAGGTGAAAAAAATCTTAACCCGAACATCTCCATGAATCTCTCTTGACGAGGTTTATTGAACGAGCGGAAGAACGTTGCTAAATCACCCTTGTAGCGTTCCACTAATTCTAAGTCCAAGGAGAACTCATCAACAATTACTGATGAAGGGACGAATTTACTTAGGGCCATTGGGAGCAAAAGGTTGAGAATTTTACTCCAAAAGAAAAGTTCCCAGAACTGATTTAAGGCTGCATGGTATTCTAGAACGGACTATAGGTGTTTATATACAAGTTTGAACACCAAATCCTCGAGGAAAAAAGGAGAAACAGTCGCAGATTGACAGGATGGCTCGTACGAGACATCGATGTCTCGTACGAGGCATCTCCCAGTTCAGAACAACAACAACTTTGCTCAAATCTCAGGTTGCTCGACAAGTCAAAACATGTATCAATCACCCCAGAAACTCACTCGATACAGTTTATACATCACATACAGACGACCTAACACGAATACATCTCATAAAATTACCCCTCGGTTGACCAACCGGATGTGAATCAAGCCATTTACACAGTCAGAAATTAAAATTAAAATTAACTAATATATTGTGTGCTAGAGTTAGGAATTAACTGTTGCATAGGTACAAACAGAAAAATTGTCTTCGCCTACGCCGAGGCAATAAATACATCATCAACAAAAAAAAGGGAATAAGGGATTCTATCTACTCGGGCATCAAAAGAAAGGAGACGTTGCCAACTGCCACGTGATCACTCATCTGTCCGAGGCCTTTTCCCGCAAGAGGCTGACTCTGCCATCTGCCGAGCCAACCTACCTAAGAGATCCGCACTCTCTCTTCACCCTCTTGGCATAGGCCATGAACTGGGCAAGCCGTCCCGCGACCTCTCTATACTCAGCAATGGGCACCTATTGAGAAGAAACAAATAAAGACATCAGAATCTTCAGATAAATGATAAACAGAGAATGAAATGGTAGAATGACATAAATGAAGGAAGAAGGGTCATAAATCATACCAAGGTCACGTCGGCAGGAAGTACAAGTCCCTCAGGCATGTCGTACTGGGTGGGAAGATCCTCAACGCTCGCTATCCCCTCAGCCATGCTGTAGGAGAATGAAGATGGTCCAAGCTGTGGACGGAAAGGGACGTGGACAACTCCCTGGGCCTGATCCTGATCACCCTCCAGAATCAACTGAGGCATGAGACGAGCAAGGAAGTCCTGATAATCAACCTCCAAGGACATATAGTCAAAGGCATCCTGACCAATAATGGGGTCCCTTCTCTCCTCCTCCGTAATGGCATAAGAGTTAAGCATATGAGCCGGTGGGTCTAGGGTAACAACGATATTGAGTCTGCCACCACCCTGCTGGCAGAGACTCTCTCTCCTAAGTTGAAGCATCCCCCCACCAAGGCCGATCATCAACAACCTCATACCAGAAAACCCATAAACATGGTCAATGCCCAAATTCCGCCATGGGAAGAAAGGGACAGCGGACGCAGGGACGACTTCCCATCTGTCAAAATACAGCCTCATGCGCTCCACCGGCATATCAGCCCCCCTCTGCCTGCTCATCATGGGTATCCCTGTTACCCCGGATCCATCTCAGAGTATCTGGGAACATGACAGTGTTATCTCGAAGATTCAAAGAGAAGAGACCAAAACATGGCGTAACCCCAAGGCTTGCAAAATGGAGAAACATAGAAAAATGTCAAAATTTAATGAGTTGCTAAGACAGAAAGTATACTGGGGGTGAAACAAAGGAGGAATACAGAAAAAGATTAGTATTATACCTCCAAGCATGACTGTAGCCGCCTAAGCCAGCGTTCGCCCAATCCCGCGAACTCTTATCCATGGCCACATAGCAGTGGGCCAAGCCGGCTGAACCCCAACTAGCATCAGTGACATGCTACATGTCTCTCAACACACTCAAACAGAGTAAACATGGCAGTTAACGTATGATTGGAAAATAACGTCTCAGAAAAGGCCCACCACAGAAAGCCACGGACAGCTGCAATACGGGTACCGGTGAGGTGCATCTGACCAGCGTTAACAGTAACATAGGCATCGACCTTGTCCCTCAAAGCCTTAAAAAGGACACCCTTGCCTAGGGTACGCAAAGAAAATCCTGGAAAATGCATCATATCATCCCTGCTAGGAGTGAAGTCCGCATCTACCTCAAGTGGTTCACCGAAGATGGCAAGCCCAGTAATGGCATAAAAATCAGTAGGTATCATGGTAACCTCCCGCCACCGCATGTGCATTGTGTGAGTGCTATCCACCAGCGCTCCCCGAATAGCTTGGAGCAAGTGCACATTCCTCTCTCACCGACTAAGCCGTCAAAGAAAGGCTTAAGCCCGATATTCTCGATCTCTTCCTTCACCTCGCCATTAAGAGTTTCCCACCTATCGGCGACCGCTCATACGCTGCCTCTACAGTTGTTGATCACCCTGAATGACTGCGAGCAACATAGACAAAAGAGACGAATGTCAGAAAATCGGTAAAATCCTCATTTAAGCATTTTACCCGAAAAGTCGCAGAATTGCCTAAAACGACAGTCGAAATCATGTACTACTATACTACAATGATTTTCAACATCAACAAGGATGGAACTCCATCTAAAGATCAGCCATGCATGGAAAATCCTAGCAGCGATAATTCTAGGCAAAAATTGACAAAAGTCGAATTGCTAGGACACCAAATTGAGACATGCAACAACGAAATTGACATGGAAACTCAGTCAAAGGAAGAGATCCTTACCCGCCTAGTCCAAACGGCTTGAGAAACGTGGTCCTTGGGGAACGGGCATAACTCATCCGTCGCCCACACTTTACCCTTCATATGCCTACCAAAGAGGTGCTCTTTGCGGGAATGATGTACACTGGCCATTTGAAAGGGTGGGAATCACTAGAACTTGGTGAAATTGGAGATTTTGAGTGAAAAAAATCGCCTAGGGTTGACAATTCCCGAAGAAAATAAGAATAAGTGATTGAAAATCACTTCCAGCACCTAAAATGTCTCTGATATGCGTGAAAACAGAGAAGTCTCATACGAGACATTGATATCTCGTACGAGATATCTCCAGAAAAGCCTCAGAAAACCATGTTTTCTTGAGAAATTCCAGAAAAGCCCTGCTTTTAACAGAAATATCAGAAAAGCCCTGCTTTTAACAGAAAGGTCAGAGAAAGCCCTACTTTAGACCAAGAGGTCAAATCTGAACCCGGTTCAAGATGGAACATTGAGTCGTCAACAAATGGATATTTTCAAAATTGGAACAAGCAAAGTTGTTTCTCAATACGAATTTATTCTCACCGCACATCAAGATCATGGCGTGAGCAACAAACTGCATCAGCAAACTCTAAATCCAACAACTGTCATCAAGGCGTATGTTAGTGGCACAGATTTACAAAACGTAAGTTAGTAACATAGGATCCCACCATTTGGAGTCCCACAATTGCCATCAAGGTGTAAGCTAATGGCATATGATTCACTTTCTGACGGAAATGCAGTCTCGTTAGGAGGAGAAGCAAGGAACCAAGTAATTGGCGTCTTCACAACCATTGATCCCACAATTGTTATCGAGGCGTACGCCAATAACATAGGATTCATACCCCTCAGATTACCATAATTGTCATCAAGTGTAAGTTAATTGCATAGGATTCATATTGTCCGGCGGAGAGGCAATTTCGTTGAAGGAGAAGCAAGGATCCAAGTAATTGGCGTCTCCAAACCCGAGTCCGATAATTGTTATCAAGACGTATGTTAATAACATAGGATTCTCCCCAGAGCTAAAGGCGGTTCGTCATCAACAACAGGGCATGTTCAGAATTAAAGTCAAAGAGATTAGTTCCTCAGTATGGATTACAACTGGAGTATATTCAGAATTGGGTCAAGGCCATTGATTCCTCAGTATGGGTTACTCTCTAAACTCTAAACTTTACTTACTGTAGTATTGTTTTTAAAAAGATAATTTTCAAAATACCTTAAACCTCAGTTTTTGCGTGTTTTCAGAGTCGAACTACGTTTGGTCTGATTTCCTTCCAAGGAATACGTAGGCAGATTTTTAGCACGACCATACCCCTAGTTCAAAATGGCGTTTTTCTATCGACGACGTTACTTCATCCATAAGTATCGTCGCCGAGGGGCTCTGTAGACACCCCATTTTGGACATTAATCCATAATCACACTACTTCTGTGTCTCGCCTTTGATTTGCTAAACTCGTTAAGTTGGACATGTTTCATTAAGTTTCTGACTGACTCCATTAGTCAGGGGCCTAAATGAACATTAAAACTACTGCAAGGGCAAAAATGTGATTCAAGCACATGGATGTCTCGTACGAGAAATTGATGTCTCGTACAAGATATCCCACCTTAACAATCGGGTTTTGGTCTGTTTCCTTATTGATCTCAACCCCTTTTCTTGGCAAACACTTAAGCATCCGAGGAAAACCTATTGGGCGATTCTAGATCCTACCTCTGTGAGAATCAAGTCTTGGATTCCCATCACAACTTACCTTCTTGGCCTAAACCTTAGGTCCAAAACCCCTATAAATATAGTTGTTCTTGCCTAGAATGACAATGGTGAATTAATGGTCAACTCTGGAATCCTCAAATCACTCCAAATCTGATCAGAAGGTCCTCATAATCAGCCTCTCTTCCCTCACCCACGAAATGAAGGCTTTAGTCAAGGCCATCCATAGGATTCTCGAAGAACGCTTAGGTAAACTCCTTGGTTTCTCTATCTTCTCATCTTCTTCTTCTTGTCTTTGAAGTAGTTATGATTCCATTAAAGGATCAGCTTAGAGCCTCTCCAACCCATGGAGATGGTCTCGAGAACATGATCCAACATTCCAAATAAATAAGTATTTATTTATT
>JAOWBW010000685.1:587869-713882 GCA_026119855.1 Campanula takesimana | reverse complement strand
CATGATCCGTTAGGTGAACCTACCGGCTGATATTTTGAAGAGGCGGTTACTGATCCTTTTGACGGGCCGTTCAGTGAACCTTTGGAGAGGCCGTTGGTGACCTTGAAGAGGCCGTTGGTGAACCTTTGAGGAGGCCATTAGTGAACCTTCGGAGAGGCCGTTAGTGAACCTTTGAATGAGGCCATTGGTGAACCTTTGAGGAGGCTGTTAGTGAACCTTTGAGGACGAATCCGTTAGTGAAATTCGTGATGAGGCCGTTGGTGAACTTGGAGAGGCCGTTAGTGAACCTTTGAAGAGGCCGTAGTGAACCTTGAGGAGGCCGTTAGTGAACCTTTGGAGAGGCCGTTGGTGAACCTTTGGAGAGGCCGTTAGTGAACCTTTGAAGAGGCCGTTAGTGAACTTTGAGGAGGCCGTTAGTGAAACCTTTGAGGAGGCCGTTAGTGAACCTTTGGAGAGGCCGTTGGTGAACCTTTGTTGACGAATCCGTTAGTGAAATCCGTTGATGAGGTATTGCTTTGAAGTCTCGTGCCACTGGAGTCACACTTGACTTTTTGAATGTGGGTGCGGGCACAGTTGACCGCGACCAGAAAATGTTTCCTGCTGGGATGAAATGTTGGGTATGGTACCCGTGACAGAACTTAGGGATTTTGGAATCCGGACGAGTTACTGGCTTTGGTGACTTCCGGTTCGAGGTCAAGAATTCTCGAGTGACATGGGGGCGAATCTGGGCCATTTCGGCATCTTAATGGCTGAGGCTCAAGGTGTTACTGCTGATCGGGTCGATGCCATGGCCCGTTACTTTATTTGGTACTTGTTATCCCATACTCTGTTTGCCACGGGGGATCTTCGGCCTCTTTGGACTCTTTGGCTCTGCTTGACTTGTTGTGGATTTGGACCAGATCGGCCAGTATAACTGGGGCGCAGCGGGCTTAGCTGCTTGTTATCACAGCATGGAGTTGACCAGACGCGCTCGACCCACTAGCTCGGTTATGGGCTTCAGCTGGCGTGGGAGGCTCCGTTTTATTATGGCTCCTGCTTGGTACTATACCATTACTGTCCCTTTTATATTCTCCTTTGCCTTGGTCATAACTGCCTTTTTCGTTGACTGTCATTAACTTTGTTTCTGCCTCTTGTCTACAGCTTTGGGCTTTTGCTATCCTGAATCTGAGGGTTTCAAGATTGCCAAGGAAGGCCAGCCCCAGTATCCGGACTGCGCACGGTGGGCGTACAAGGAGAGGAATGTGAAGACTGGTACGAACCCCATTAGTCTTACTTCGGTCCGACGGCACTTGGACACCTTGAGGCCTGAGTCCGTTGCCTTCTCTTTATATCCGTGGAGATCAGTTCAGCACTGGTTTGAGCATACTCTTATTCCTACCCGTCTCGGCTTTTGATGAGTTTAGGTGAGTGCATGGCTCTGTATTTGGGAGACAGAGTGTTCTGGCAGCATGGTACCCAAGTGACAGACTTTACACCCCCCCTCGTCCTGCAGTTCCAGACGTTCCTCCTTTCTGCCCTCGTAATTGGAGGTCACTTTCAGAGGCTGATCGTGCGGGAACATGGTAGGGATTGGTGGCGTCCCTTACATTCACTTGGATCAGGATTATGGCCTCTTCAGGAGAACAACTTGATGCAAGGTTCATGTTTTCTGATCCGAGGAGATCATAGGCTGCTCCTACGACCTCCACTCGGTTTTATACTACCGGTGCCGGGTATTGTTTTGATCCTCCTTTGCCTCCTCCCTATTACACTTATTCCAACTTCGGGGTCTTTGAGGAGCAGAGGGAGATTGTTCCGAGGATATGTCACCGGAGAGAGAGCCTCCCGTTCAGGCTGTTGTGGTATCTTTTTCTGACCATCTTTGCATTTCTCAGTTCCAGTCTTGTTTTTCTGTCCTTTGTATTGATGTAACTTCCTTTTCTGTTCTTTGTTTGCAACAGGTACCTGTAGCTGCTTATAGGCACTTGGGTAGACAGAACAAGGGATGAGGCGGAGGCTCTGTCAGTTGGAGGAGAGGGTGCTAGAGCTGTGCAGGGATATTGCTGCCATGACTAGAGATGCTGCTGGTGCTGTCTCTGGTGATGCGAGAGGAGCTGCCGAGGTGGTCGGGGCATGGGACGAGGCTGCAGGGATGCTGCACTGGACATTGATGAGGCTGTCTCTTTGGCGAGGCAGTCGCTGAGCAGGAGTCTGAGCCATGGAGGTAGCCATAGCCGGGGTGGCGCTAGTTCGTCAGGGAGAGCTGCCAAGAGGACCCGTCCTGATGTTGTGGTTGAGACATCTGAGTCTGAGGATGTGATGATGATGATGATGATGAGGATGACGATGATGATGAGGAGACCGAGAGCGGCAGCAGGGGGTGAGCACAGTGCTGGTGATGATGTGCCCGAGCTGTTGTGGCTGAGAGGATGAGGGATTGAAACACCTTTACTTTTGCCTGTAATAACATTTAACATGTATTTACAATCCTAGTTATCTTACTACTCATTTTATGCTTTATTAGCGACTCGATTTAGGTGTCGACTCTTTACAAACAAATGTGTGCCCAAAGAATGCTTGTTGTTGATGCTTGAACTCCTTTTTGCTGCTGGGATTTGATTTTGCTGCAGGTTGGATATGTTGAAGTGCTTGGGTTCTGTTCTGAACTGACAAGGGCTGTTTCTGTCTGAACTGCTGTCAAAGCCGCGCGCGTTGGGCCTTGCTTGTGGGAGGCGCGCGCGTTGTGCAGCCTTGGTCGGAGGCGCGCGCTTCTGGCTTGCTGAATTACAGCCCCTTTCTTTTTCTGATCAGAATGTTCAACAGCTATAAATTTTGAAACATTTTCGACCAAAATGGTCACACAACATTCTTCTGCAAACATTTTCTCTTCCTAAACCACAAAATTCTTGTCATAATGGCCCCAATGACTTTCTCTTTTGAAGTCAAGGTTTCCGTCCCCGAGGGTGAGAAGTCCGTTCCAATGGTGAACGCCGTTCCAGCTATGGGGTCCGTCTCGATGGTGGAGAAGCGTCTGAGCGTTTTTTATCGTTTGGGAAGGCCCAATGACGATGTTGTTGACCCCGTGAGACCGGTGGTTCATGTGCGGGACTATAGACCCCGTCATTTTCCCAAGAAGAAGAAAGGTAAGGGAAATTCCTCCCATGTGTGGAAGCGTCCCATGGTTGTCCCCGCTAAGGCTCCGCTTGATAAGGTCAAAGGAAAGCCGTTGATGAAGCTCCGTCCCCTCCTAGCGTTTTCTCCCGTCTTGGCGGTCCTAAGAATGTTCCGTCCCCATCCAAGAAGACTAAAGGGCATAACAAGAAGCAATGGGTTCCCAAACCTAAGAAA
The DNA here is from genome assembly GCA_026119855.1 of Campanula takesimana. NCBI lineage: Eukaryota > Viridiplantae > Streptophyta > Magnoliopsida > Asterales > Campanulaceae > Campanula > Campanula takesimana. The sequence continues at coordinate 710,555 of JAOWBW010000685.1, read as the reverse complement.
GATTAGATTTTTCTTTGTACCCCCAAGAGATTGCAATTAGACCACTTTGTTTTAGGATTTAATGTTTTGATGTCTTTTGTTGCTCAATAAATCCGTTGTAATGGCTTGAATAATTCTTGAATGAATAAAAATTGCATCTTGTTATTTGAAGTGAATTGGGTATTCTTGATATGTTTTAGACCGCACCCGAAGGTTGCCTACGTTCCTCCAGTTGGGAGGCTCAGGTCTCCGTAGTTCAAACAAACAAAGACCATTTTTTTTTTTTGTGCACCCTGTTTTTTGCCTAGACCGCCCTTTCGGGTTTTCAATCTAGCGGGCTTCTTTTTTTTGCACGTTCTCTAATTTTTGCCTAGGCCGCCCTTGCGGGTTTTCAACCTAGCGAGCGATTTTTTTTTTTTTATGGTCTTTATTTATTAAGCATAGAACCTCTTGAGCTTGTCAAGGTTGACCTCCTTTGGCAGCTGGTCACCATCTAAATCCACGAGCTGGACTGCACCATCGCTTAGTATCTTTTTGACCACGTACGGACCGATCCATCGGGGTCCCATTTCCCCAGGGGATTCATGGCATTAGGAGGATGTTGTCTTAAGACCAAATCTCCCACATTGATGTTTCGAGGCTTCACCTTTTGTTGAAAGCTCTTGCCATCCTTTGCTGATACGCCCTTATGCGTTCGAGTGCTCTTAGCCTTTTCTCATCGAGTAAGGCTAGCTGTTCATATCGACTTTGCATCCAGTCGACCTCGTTGACTTGATTCTCGAGGAGGACCCGTAGAGATGGGACTTCAAGTTCGATTGGGAGTACGGCTTCAGAACCATAGACTAATGCATAAGGAGTTTCTCCTGTTGCTGACCGTATTGATGTGCGGTAGCCCCACAATGCTAATGGTAGCTTCTCAGGCCAATCCCTTCCCGTTGAGGCCATTTTCTTGACGATGGTCTCGATGGTCTTATTTGCTGCTTCGACCGCGCCATTTGCTTGGGGACGGTAAGGAGATGACTTGTGCTTGGTGATCTTGTATTCTACCAAAAGTGCATCCATTTCCTTCTCAAAGTGAGAGCCGTTGTCAGAAATGATTTCATGAGGCACGCCGTATCGGCACATGATATTAATCTTTACAAATTCGGCCACTTTCTTGGCGTTGAGGGTCCGATAGGCTTGCGCTTCGACCCACTTTGTGAAGTAGTCGACGGCCACTAGGACGAATGACTTTCCATTACTTCCGGCAGGATGGACTTTACCGATGATGTCTATTCCCCAACAAGAGAAAGGCCAAGGTGTGACCATGTTGTAAAGTTGCGAGGGTGGAGCATGCTGCAGATTAGCATGGAATTGGCATTTGGCACACCTTTTGACTTTCTCGATACAGTCTCGTTCCATAGTGTTCCAATAGTAACCAATACGGAGTATCTTCTTAGCTAGCATAAACCCATTCATGTGGGATCCACACTCTCCTTCGTGCACTTCACACATTATCTCTTGAGCTTCGGCCTCATTGGCGCATAAGAGATTGATCCCGTCGTGGTGCCTTTTATAGACTCGATCCCCAATCAGTTACGTACCGAGAGGCTAGCCTTTGCAGAGCTGCTTGAGACTTCTTATTGCTATTCTCGGGATAAGTGCCATCTTTGAGGAAATTCATGATATCCGAATACCACGGAGAGTTTGTTTGAACCTCGTTGATCTCGATACTCATGCAGTACGCCGGACTGTTCCTTCGGGCAATTTTGAAAGGCTTCACCATTTTCCCTTTGGGTATTTCGACTAATGAAGCTATGGTGGCCAGTGTATCGGCGAAGCAATTTTTATCCCTTGGCAGGTAGTTGAAAGTGATCTCTTGGAATTGTTCAACCAATTCTTCAAGGTGCTGACCATACTGTTGGAGGGTCGGGTCTTGGATTCGCCATTTACCCGACTGCTGATTGATAAGGAGCAAAGAGTCGCCGAATACTTCTAGTTCCGTGACGTTTCTTTCGAGAGCTGCTTCGAGCCCTGCTATGCATGCTTCGTACTCGGTAATGTTGTTGGTAGCTTCAAATTCCAGATGGATGGCAATGGGAGTGTAGATGTCCTCTGGATCGACAAGCAGCATTCCTATACCAAAACCGTGTTTATTGGCGGCGCCATCGAAAAAAGTTGCCACTTATTTTCCTCGGTTGCAGTACAAATTAAATGCTCGTCGGGGAACTGTACGTCTTCCCCTTCACTTCGTCACACGGGAATTCGGCAAGCTGGTCACTGAACACTTTCCCCTGACGGATTTTAGTGTGACGTAAGTGATATCATAGCCGGCGAGCATGAAGTACCATTTGGCTATTCTTGTTGACATGAAAGGCTTCTCGAAGATGTAGCGGAGCGGGTCCACCTTTGCTACTAGCTTGATCGGAAAAGCTTCCATATAGTGTTTGAGCTTTTGAGTGACCCAAACCAATGCTGCACATGACTTCTCTAAGACAGAGTAGTTCTTTTCACCTCCTTGGAATCGGCGACTGACAAAATAAATGGCATTCTCCTTTGTGGACTCTCGTTGCTCTTGTGCTAACATAGCCCCTAGGGCTTCATCATTGACAGTGAGATAGAGCAAAAGAGGCTTCTCCTTGTGCGGCGGAACTAGAACAGGAGGGCACCTCAAGTAATCCTTCACTTGGTCGAAGGCCTCTTGGCACGCGTCGGTCCATTCTAGAGCCACATTCTTCTTGAGTAGCTTGAAGATTGGCTCGCATATGGAAGTGAGTTGGTGCACAAACCGACTGATGTATTGCAGTCTGCCCATGAAACATTTGATCTCTTTCTGCGTCTTTGGAGGAGGCATGTCAATGATTGCCTTGATTTTGGAGGGGTCTACTTCAATTCCCCTTTCAGTGACCATATAACCAAGGACTTTGCCTCGGATAACCCTGAACGTGCACTTTGCAGGGTTGAGCCTCATCTTGTGTTGACGAAGCCTTTCGAAGAACTTGCGGAGATCGATTAAATGTTGACCATCGGTCCCTTTGGAGTGAATGATCATGTCGTCCACATAGACCTCGATTTCTTTGTGAATCATATCGTGGAACAAGTCTGTCACGGCTCTTTGGTAGGAAGCCCCAGCGTTTCTTAACCCAAATGGCATGACTGTGTAGCAAAAGGTACCCCACGGTGTTGTGAAGGCTGTCTTATGTTGATCTTCCTCGGCCATGAGAATCTGATTGTACCAGCGAACCCATCCACGAATGAGCGAACCTCGTAGGCAGGAGTGGAGTCGACCAGCATGTCGATGTTAGGGAGTGGAAAATCATCCTTTGGGGAAGCTTTATTCAAATCCCAGAAGTCCACACAAACTCGAACCTTGCCGTTTGCCTTTTTGACTGTCACGATGTTGGCTAACCATGTCGGATACTCGATAACCTTGATGAAACTGTTGGGTTTCCAAGTAACATGCGCAGCGGAATATAGCAATTAAAATTTTAAGAAACCAAAAGCCATGGATCCGCTCATATGATTAAATCAAATACAACATGATGAATAAAAGAAAAACTAACCCTTGATGGCTATCAAATTCTCTATTGGTCTTTGGTGGAGATTTGAAGACTTGATCACGATCACAAAGCTTGAACACGAACTTTGAAGATGATGATTTTCACCCTCTAGCGGTATCCACACTTCGAACGAATATCAAAGGAGCTTCTTTGATCTTGGTTGCTAGACCAATATTATGAAACACACTTTCACATATAATAAAGAACTATATGGAATTTATTTGTGAATTATTTTATTCCTCAATCAATGATATCTTAGAACAAATAAAATCTCCCTCAAACTCTTTGAGACTCACAAAAGCACTAGTCCATATGGTCTGGCCGAATTGGGGTTTTTATACACAATTAAGATCTATTCCAAATAGGAATCTTGTGCCAAAAAACCTTTCCTAATCGAATTAGGAATTTTCCAATCGGCATACCGGGCGCCCGCCTGGTCCTACCCAGGCGCCCGCTTGTTTGGGCAGAAAGTCCAATTCTTTTTCCGGCTTGTTCAGGCGCCCGCCTGGTGCAACCCAAGCGCCCGCTTGGTTGACCAGGAGGCCCAGAACTTTCCAGAAATTCCTTGGAAGTCCTCCGACCCTAAATGCCAATATAGTCCTTTTATTTAAGATTCGTTCTATTGTGTGTGACCCTCTAGGATTATACTAAGTTGGCAATGGGCTCAAACATGATTCCATAAGATATGATTAGGTTCTAGCAAACCGTCATACCTACCCAAATAGTATAACTGGATACAAGTTCGCATTCCTTTAGAATATGTCATAATCCCTTTGTCCACGATGTCATTGAACACAAGTCATGGTCAAACAGTCAACTTGTTTTGTTCAATGCTTTCTCGATTCCGAATATGTTGATAATTCAAATGCTATTGATCCAATCAATCCATTTGAGTCCGGCCGAACATTTCATCAACATCATTCCTTCGAGGGCCCAAGCTTGACATCTCTCCGTGGAGGGACAAATCCATTTAGCTTATTATTCTTCCCAACGGGAATCCGATTATGCCAATCATACCCTTTATAACTACCGTGTTAAGGTAGCGTTTGAATATGTCAAACACAATGTTCATCAAGTGGAAGACTATAATAACTTCATGTCTAAGGATTCAAATGACATAACTAATATGAGATATATGTACGATATAGACCATGACATAAATCTCATACAGCGGGTCATGTCCAGTACCTTGTTCCAAACAAGTACCCATAAATCTAACATGATCATCCCATGATCATTTAGCCTTTATACTAGTGCTTAACAAGTACTAGGGACGGGGATTATTATAAGTAAACATGAACAACAATAATAATCAAAACATCTCTTTATTGATATGAAATAAATGATAACAATTACAACGTTTATTAAACGTGCCTAGGGCACCACTACCAATAATCTCCCACTTGCCCTAGGCCCAATATCCCATATATCTAATACCCATAGACCTAACATGACCATCATGTTTAGCTTGTGGAAGTCCTTTTGTTAGCGGGTCCGCAACATTGTCATCAGTAGGTACTCTGCATATATTTACGTCTCCCCTATCAACGATCTCTCGTATGATATGAAAACGCCTAAGTATGTGTTTGGATTTCTGATGTGCTCTTGGTTCCTTTGCTTGAGCAATAACACCATTATTATCGCAATAAAGGTCTATTGGATTAGCAATACTAGGAACCACTTCAAGTTCAGTTATGAACTTCTTAATCCAAACAGCTTCCTTTGCAGCATCCGATGCAGCAATATACTCAGCTTCTGTTGTAGAATCAGCGTTTGTACTTTGCTTGGAACTTTTCCAGCTTACAGCTCCACCATTTAACATAAACACAAAACCCGATTGCGATCGGCTATCATCCTTGTCGGTTTGGAAGCTTGCATCCGTGTAAGCATTTACAACAAGATCATTTTCCATTCCTCCATAGACCAAAAAGGAGTCTTTAGTTCTTCTCAAGTACTTAAGAATCGCTTTTACAGCTATCCAGTGATTTTCGCCAGGGTCGGATTGGTATCTACTTGTCATGCTCAAAGCATAAGATACATCCGGCCTAGTACAAATCATGGCATACATGATGGACCCAATTACTGAAGCATATGGAACATCATTCATTTTCTCACGCTCATCGTTTGTCTTAGGACATTGAGTCTTGCTTAGAGAAACTCCATGTAACACGGGCAAGGTGCCTCTCTTAGAATTTTCCATACGGAATCTTCTAATGACCTTGTCAATGTATGTACTTTGGCTTAAACCAAGTAGCCTCCTTGATCTATCTCTATAGATCTTAATGCCAAGAATATATGCGGCTTCACCCATATCTTTCATTGCGAAGCACTTTCCTAACCAAGTCTTCACAGACTGAAGTGTAGGAATGTCGTTTCCAATGAGCAATATGTCATCCACATATAAAATAAGGAATAGCACTATGCTCCCACTAATCTTTTTGTATACACAAGGATCATCTTCGTTCTTGATGAAACCAAACTCTTTGACCGATTCATCAAAACGGAGATTCCAACTCCTAGAAGCTTGCTTCAATCCATAGATGGATCTCTGCAATTTGCATACCTTAGAACCTTGTTCAAAACCTTCTGGTTGTGTCATATACACATCCTCTTGAAGTTTTCCATTCAGGAAAGCGGTTTTGACGTCCATCTGCCATATTTCATAGTCATGATATGCGGCAATGGCAAGCAAAATTCTTATAGACTTGATCATTGCTACGGGTGAAAAGGTCTCATCATAGTCAATACCATGAACTTGCCTATAACCTTTCGCTACAAGTCTAGCTTTGTAAGTATGCACCTTCCCATCCATGTCAGTCTTCTTCTTGAAGACCCATTTGCATCCTATGGTTTTTACACCTTCGGGTGCATCAATCAAATTCCAAACTTGATTGTCTTGCATGGATTGCAATTCGGATTCCATGGCTCCAAGCCACTTGTCCGAATCAGGAGAAGACATCGCCTCTTGGTAGGTTGACGGTTCATCATTCTCAATGATTTCTACCTCATTACTATCCGTTACGAGAAATCCGTATCTCTCGGGCTCGGATCGTAACCTACTAGATCTGCGAGTTGCTTGTGTATTTTGAACAGGTTCCACAACTCCTTGTGGTTCTTGTTCTTGTTCCACTATTGGTTCAATGTTATTTTCTGGGTCTCGAATTTCTTCAAGATTTATTTTACTCCCACTGATTTCTTTGGAGAGAAACTCTTTCTCTAGAAAGACACCATTTCGGGCAACAAACACTTTGTTGTCCTCTCGGTTCTAAAAGTAATATCCTTTAGTTTCCTTAGGATATCCCACGAAAATACATTTATCAGATTTGTGTGCAAGTTTGTCTGAGACGAGTCTTTTGACAAAAGCTTCACAACCCCAAATCTTCATGAAAGACAGACAGGGCTTCTTTCCGCTCCACATCTCATATGGAGTCTTTTGAACCGATTTAGTTGGAACACAATTTAGTGTGAAAGCAGCGGTTTCTAGAGCGTAACCCCAAAAGGATATTGGAAGATCAACTTGACTCATCATTGATCGAACCATGTCTAACAAAGTCCGATTCCTCCTCTCGGACACACCATTCCATTGTGGTGTTCCGGGTGGAGTCAATTGTGAAACTATTCCACAATTCTTTAGATGATCATCAAATTCTTGACTTAAGTATTCACCACCTCGATCTGATCGAAGTGCCTTTATACTTTTGCCAAGTTGTTTTTCTACTTCATTTTGAAATATTCTAAATATTTCAAATGCTTCACTTTTATGTTTCATTAGGTAAACATACCCAAATCTACTATAATCATCAGTGAAGGTTATGAAGTATTGAAATCCTCCCCTAGCATTGCTACTTAATGGTCCGCATACATCGGAATGTATCAACCCCAATAAGTCGCTTGCCCTTTCACCCAACTTGGTAAAAGGTGTCTTAGTCATTTTTCCAAGAAGACATGACTCACAAGTGTCATATGACTCGAGGTCACATGAACCTAAAAGTCCGTCCCCATGGAGTTTTGAGATACGCTTCTCATTAATATGACCTAGACGGCAATGCCACAGATAAGTGTGATTTACATCATTAGGTTTAGATTTCTTATTTACATGATAGACATTATTTTCATTCTTGACATCCAAGATATAAAGGCCATTAAATGAATTAGCAATACCATAAAGCACATCATTTAAATAAATAGAAAATTTCTTATTCTCAATAAGAAACTTAAAACCTTCATTATCCAAACAAGAAATTGAAATAATATTTCTGCTTAAATCCGGAACATAATAACAATTGTTCAAAACAAGAATTAATCCGGAAGGTAAAGTGACTTCATAAGTCCCTACGGCTAATGCAGCAACTCTTGCTCCATTCCCCACGCGTAGATCTACTTCACCTTCTTTAAGCAGTCTCCTATTCTTTAGTCCCTGCACATTTAGACAAATGTGAGAACCACATCCGGTATCCAATACCCAAGAATCAGTGGTAGAAAGGAGAATATCTATCATATAGATACCTGAAGTCGACGCAGCCTTGCTGCTCTTCTTCTTCTTTTGCTCTTCCAAGAAAGCCTTGCAATTACGTTTCCAATGACCAATTTCTTGACAATGGAAACAGATTGCATCCTTTTGTGAATCGGGTTTTGCCTCAGAAGCCTTCGTAACCTTTGCCTTGCTTATCTTGGGTTTGACAACTTTTGTCTTACCCTTGCCTTTGGCACCAGGCTTCTTCCCATCATGAACCAAGAGCACGGGAGAACCTTTCTCCACAATTTTCATCTCTGCAGTTTTGAGCATCCCATGCAACTCAGAGAGGTTCTTATCCATTCCATGCATGTTATAATTCATCACAAACTGATTATAACTTTTAGGCAATGAATTAAGAATGAGATCCGTGGCTAGCTCCAATGGGATTGGATAGCCAAGTTTCTCAAGGTGCTCTACATAACCCTTCATTTTAAGAAAGTGAGGACTCATTTGTTGCCCTTCATTCATTTTACACGTAGTGAATGCAACAATGGTCTTGTACCTCTCTTGCCTAGCTTGCTCTTGAAACATGGTTCTCAACTCCACGCCTATCTCATAGGCTTCCAAATGTTCCAAACTTTGTTGGAGTTTTGAGTACATAGCAGCAAGCATGAGACAACTTACATCTCTAGAATCATTACGATGTTTCTTGTAATTGTCTCTTTCTGCCCTAGGGGCAGTAGGCGGTGGTTCAGCAGGGAGAGGCCCATCGAGAATGTACAACTTATCTTCTTGCCTAAGAACGATTCTTATGCTACGGATCCAATCCATAAAGTTAGTACCATTCTCTTCGAGCTTATCCTTCTCAAGGATCAATCGCAACGACATTGATTGAGTGTTATTAGTCATTATCTACAAATATGCAAAATTTCCAAAATTTAATAAGTACTGATTTTCATTAAAGAAATAATTAATGTATTTTAAAACAAAATACTCCCACCAAATTATACAACCTTCTTTATACATCCAATGTATAGTATAATTTAAATGGGTTGAGATCCCGCTTTAATCTAATTTTGAGTACGCTTTGGCGCACCGCTCAAAATTAAATCAATTAGGTAGACAACTCTTGTCAATCATATCTCATATGACTCTCAGTTCCTTTCATGAGATTCTTTAAGAAATCCAATTTCAAAAAGCATGTTAAATCTCATATTTGCCTTAAGCCCAAAACTGTTTTGACGCTTAATTAAGTCCAACCATTTTAAACGCATAGGAAACTCTTATTCACTCATCTTGCTCAAACATGAATAAAATCAATGCACCTCGCTTTGGCGAGCCCACATAAAATTACTCATGTATAAACAAGTGTTTTAATCATGGCATGGCAAAAGGACTTAAAACTTTCTTTGAAGGTTCATCACATATAGCATATAACACATTTATGAGCACATAATATAAACATGTTACACATCAAGTTTAGCCATTAAATTAATCCCATTAATTTAAGCATGATATTTATGTGTCATTAGTTTCTCTATAATTATGAGGATGAGACTAATTCAACTTTGGTTATTATCTCCAAATCAAGACAACAAGAAGTGCGGTCGAACTAAGCCATTAGGCAACCACAATCCCGCACTAATTCAAGAAACCAAGAAAGTAGTCCATGTGGCCGAAACTAAGCAATAGATGGTCTCGATGAACGTAGGCCAATTGCATTCACAATTCCACATGGACCTCCAATCATTGAATCAAGAACCTTTGTTTCTCAATTTTAGCAATTATGAACTCTTCATAATTCTAACTTCGTTTTATCTTTGAAACTTTGATTGCGATCAATTTTGGGAAACACAATCTCGATGAACGCAGATTAGCCATCCAAAACTTGAACCAATCTAGGAATCACAAGACTAAAACAAATAGGAAATCAAACCCCAAAATCCACACACAAACCAACTACCCAAAACCCATTCCAGATCAACAAGTCTGGACTGGTTCTGTTACTGGTTTTGTCGAATTTATCGAAAATTCCATATTCAGATTTTAACCAAAATCAGAACAAATTTTGACCACCGAGCGCCCGCCTGCAAAGGACCAGGCGCCCGCTTGAATGGCCAGAATAGTATAGAATTTTAAAGTTCGAAAATTTTGTCTCAAAATTATTTTTCCTTGATTATTAAAGCTTTGATCCAATCAAAAATCAATAATCGAAATAATTCAGAATCCATCATAATTTTTATTGCGATTGAATCGTGCGATTAAAGTTGCAAAACAATAAACCACATAAAATCACAAAACACATAAGCATCATATATTCCAATATTCATATCATGCAAGGCACATAAACAATTTATATACACATAACATGATCCAAGTATTGAATTAATCAACATGAATGGGGCTCTGATACCACTGTTGGGTTTCCAAGTAACATGCGCAGCGGAATATAGCAATTAAAATTTTAAGAAACCCAAAGCCATGGATCCGCTCATATGATTAAATCAAATACAACATGATGAATAAAGAAAAACTAACCCTTGATGGCTATCAAATTCTCTATTGGTCTTTGGTGGAGATTTGAAGACTTGATCACGATCACAAAGCTTGAACACGAACTTTGAAGATGATGATTTTCACCCTCTAGCGGTATCCACACTTCGAACGAATATCAAAGGAGCTTCTTTGATCTTGGTTGCTAGACCAATATTATGAAACACACTTTCACAATATAATAAAGAACTATATGGAATTTATTTGTGAATTGTTTTATTCCTCAATCAATGATATCTTAGAACAAAATAAAATCTCTCTCAAACTCTTTGAGACTCACAAAAGCACTAGTCCATATGGTCTGGCCGAATTGGGGTTTTTATACACAATTAAGATCTATTCCAAATAGGAATCTTGTGCCAAAAAACCTTTCCTAATCGAATTAGGAATTTTCCAATCGGCATACCGGGCGCCCGCCTGGTCCTACCCAGGCGCCCGCTTGTTTTGGGCAGAAAGTCCAATTCTTTTTCCGGCTTGTTCAGGCGCCCGCCTGGTGCACCCAAGCGCCCGCTTGGTTGACCAGGAGGCCCAGAACTTTCCAGAAATTCCTTGGAAGTCCTCCGACCCTAAATGCCAATATAGTCCTTTTATTTAAGATTCGTTCTATTGTGTGTGACCCTCTAGGATTATACTAAGTTGGCAATGGGCTCAAACATGATTCCATAAGATATGATTAGGTTCTAGCAAACCGTCATACCTACCCAAATAGTATAACTGGATACAAGTTCGCATTCCTTTAGAATATGTCATAATCCCTTTGTCCACGATGTCATTGAACACAAGTCATGGTCAAACAGTCAACTTGTTTTGCTCAATGCTTTCTCGATTCCGAATATGTTGATAATTCAAATGCTATTGATCCAATCAATCCATTTGAGTCCGGCCGAACATTTCATCAACATCATTCCTTCGAGGGCCCAAGCTTGACATCTCTCCGTGGAGGGACAAATCCATTTAGCTTATTATTCTTCCCAACGGGAATCCGATTATGCCAATCATACCCTTTATAACTACCGTGTTAAGGTAGCGTTTGAATATGTCAAACACAATGTTCATCAAGTGGAAGACTATAATAACTTCATGTCTAAGGATTCAAATGACATAACTAATATGAGATATATGTACGACATAGACCATGACATAAATCTCATACAGCGGGTCATGTCCAGTACCTTGTTCCAAACAAGTACCCATAAATCTAACATGATCATCCCATGATCATTTAGCCTTTATACTAGTGCTTAACAAGTACTAGGGACGGGGATTATTATAAGTAAACATGAACAACAATAATAATCAAAACATCTCTTTATTGATATGAAATAAATGATAACAATTACAACGTTTATTAAACGTGCCTAGGGCACCACTACCAACAGAAACCCACACTGAGGAGCTTCTCAATCTCTTCTTTGACTTGCAGAGACCATTCTGGCTTGATCTTTCTGAGCTTCTGCTTTACTGGCTTGGCATCTTCTCTGATCGGAATTCTGTGCTCCGCTACCTTTCTGTCCAAACTCGGCATATCTTTGTATGACCATGCGAACACATCCACGAACTCCCGTAGTAGTGCAGTCAATCTGTCTCTGTCGTCCCCCTTGAAGAATTCCGATCTTAGTTTCTCTTGGCTGTTCTTCGGTACCCAGATTAACAACATTCAATTCTTCGTCAGCCTCTAGACCATTTTCACCACGACTACGGACTTGTTGAGCAAGTTCATTTAAGTATGTTGTGTTTTCGTGGTCTATTTCATCATAATTTGAATCGTTATTAACTTGTTCATTAAGTTCATTATTAGTTAATTCATCATTTATGATGTTTACAATCTCAGGGTACTCAGAAATATCAATTTTTTCATTAGCAAAGAAAGGAAACACACGCTCGGCTATGGCCTCCATATCCTCTTGGGTGAGGGTATTAGAGACACTCTCGGACTTGAAAGTAAGTGTGAGCCGTTCTTCCTTTGTTGTTGTGCGGGGTATGCAACCCATTTCTTGGACTAAGAATTCTTTGGATACCACGGGCCCTTTCGTAGAATACCAATTGTTGATCGGCTCGGAGCTTGGCGGGATCTCACTGATAGTCTCATTCATGATGACGGTGTCATAGATGGCGTTGACTTGGCATTCATTTATTATGGCAAGTTCTTCGAACATGGAGGCTAAATCTGTCAGTTCTTCTCCCACGATGATTTCTGTCACAGACTCTATAGTCACCTTCCTTCCCTACCATTCACGGGGCGACATGGGAGTTGGTTCCCTTTCGGATTTCTGATCTCACAATCGGAGAAGATTTCGAGACCGGGTTTTTGACACCCTTTTTGTTAACCCACGGCTCGGGAAAGATCATGTATGGAACGTCTTCCCCTTGGCGGACAAAATAGCCATTCAACGTCTTGCGGTAAGGACTTAGATTAGGGACCTCATAATGACGGCCTTCTTTACGAGCCCGGGCCTTTTCATTCTTGATTGCTTGATATTGCTTCAAGTCTTCTCTGGAAGGCTCGTACCCCAAACCGAATGTGTTCTTGACAAATGGGACTTGCACAGGATGCAGGATTCCTTATTGATATTTCCCTAGGCCTAAACCAGGGAAGTAGTCCATATTCCTCATCATGCAGAGGACTTTGTAGCTGGGGGTCCATGATCCGTTTCCCCCTTCTTTGTCAATGGCGTTGATTGAGACGCCAGAGAGAGTGGAGTCTGGTAAACCATGCTGAACTTGGTGGACGGGCTCACCTTTTCTGTGGATAGTGACGTTTTTGGCCATGACGGTCACTATTTCATCATCAATTCGGATCTTGACACATTGATGGAGAGTTGATGGGACGGCATTAGAACTGTGAATCCATGGTCGACCCAAAAGAAAATTGAACGAGGCCGGGATGTCAAGCACTTGGAATGGAACGGACATGACCATGCTTCCAAACTCAATGTCTATTTCGATCATGCCCATGACTGTACGGGCGGTGCTGTCATAACCTCGGATTACTTGAGTAGAAGGCTTCAAATCGGAATCCTTAAGCCCCAGTATGCCCATGATTCGGCTAGGCATGAGGTTGAGTGCGGAACCACCGTCCACTAAGACTCTTGAGATGGGCCTCCCCCTTGCTCGTACCTTGAGGTAAATAGCCTCGTTGTAGTTGGAACCGAATGGTGGAAGGTCCATATCGGCAAAGGTGATGACGTTGCCAAAATGAATGTGACCGATCATTGCCGTGAGGTCCTTGGGAGTAGTGTCGGGAGAAACTGATGTATCATCGAGATTGCGGATGACAAGATCTCGGTGTTTCTTTGAGGATGCAATGAGGTCCCAAATAGAGATGTTGGCTTGAGTTTTCTTGAGTTGGACAAGTAGAGGATCTTCGGGAGTGTCGCGAGCTTACGGCCTTTGAGAAGAGGAGCTTGGTGCGTAAGTGGAAGGGTTGCTTGCTATGACTCGACCGGATCGAGTTAGCATGTTGATGTTCCCATCTTGCTTCTTTTTCCTATTCTCTAGTACTTCCCTCATTACCTCATCGTAAGTTACAACATAACAAGAATTGTCAAGTTTATTCATAACATTGGGGCCCCCATTCACAATTAGGATTGAATGGGTGGTCCCCTCGAGTTTTCCTATCTCTATTACATTGACATGTTCGCCATTAGTCACTACAAATTCTTTCTTGTCTATGAGATCTTGAATGACATTGCGGAGAATGAAGCATTCCTCGGTGGTGTGGCCACTATATTGGTGGTAGCCACAATATTTGTGGTGAGCATGATTGGGGTTGACCGTCTTGAGTTGTTACCCTTGTACGGGTGTGACTTGACCCTTTGCTTTAAGGACTTCGAAAACTTCGGTTTGAGTCATGCCTTGGAGAGGCGTGTAGACACGGTCATTTCGAGACTTCTTCCCTTGGGGTGGAGGAACCTTTTTGTAATTCTCCTTATTGATAGTGACGGCGTTGACCGAGGCCTCTTTTGTGGAGTTGGAAGCGGCCTTGTAGCGGTAGCTAGGAGCACTTTTCTTCACTTTTTTGAGCAACTCATCCATTCGGACCCCCTCCTCATACATTTGGGAGAAATCCGCATAGCAAGCCCCACTTAGGTGGGTGCGGAGATCAATTTTGAGACATTTGAGAAAGATGTCCATTTGATCCTTGGTATTTGGCCTTTCCACAATCTCCGAGAGTTTATCATTCCATCTCCTTGTGAAGTCGATGAAGGACTCGTGGTCTCGTTGAGTAGTGTTCTCTAGCTCTTTTCTTGTGGGCCGGTGAGTGGTGTTGCCTTGGTATTGGTTTTTGAAGGCAAGCATGGCGGAATCCCAATTAAGACGGACAGTGAGCGGGAGAGTAGCATACCAATCTTTTGCCGCCCCCTCGAGAGTGAGAGGAAAGCATTGAGCCATCACCTTGGGGGAGACCTTCTTCGTAACCATTGCCCAAATATAAGTCTCAATGTGAGCCATAGGACAAGAGTTTCCCTTGAATTTGCTTATGTCGGGCATCTTGAACTTATCAGGAAGAGCGGCCATAGTACTCATGAGGATGGATGATTGATAAAGGCTTGTGTCGGAGCCTTTCCCCATATTAAGCCCATTGAATTTTGGTCGATGTAGGCCATGATAGAATCCACCATTTTGGGCTCATTGTTCTCGGAACTCGGCTCTCCCATTTTCTTGGTGCGGGTGTTGACATAAGGACTTTTGAACAAACCCTCGGTCCATTCGGATTCATCATCGTTATTCTTGTTCTTCCCCTTGGCAAAATTTGTGAGCTTTTCTTTCATTAGCTCCATCTCGGCCTCGTGGGCCTCCCTTTGGCTGTCGAGGTGGGATTGCCAAATGTCATCTTTGCTTTGTGCCTCCTTATTAAGGGTGGAGACTTGCTCTTGGAGGAGTTGGACCATGGTTGAAAGCTGTTCGAGAGACATGGTGTTGCTGCTGCCGGTCATGGTTGATGTAGGAGCTGTTGGAGTGATCTCTTCAGGGACTAACCGATTTGCCGAATCCCGGTAGACTCTGTAAGTACCAATTGAATCTATATTGCAGAAGAGGCCCTTGTCAGTCTTGAGTAACACTTGCGGTCCACGAAGATGCTTAGAACACACATTTGGGCACACGACTCGAACCACATAAGAAAAGACTCTTTTTTTTTTTTTTATAAGTCGGAGGGAATGGATCCCTTTTGGGGTTTCTAAGAAAATAATGGAATCGTCACACTAGTATATAGACCATCTCGCGGTCCCATATACTCATCGGATTCCATCGCTTTTGTGAATCCTACATGTATCGGGATTTAACTAAATTAATGTAGTAAAGCATACATGCGGGGACGGATTTTTACTTTCGTCTAAAATAACCACTTTTGGGGATGGATTTTTATTGCGTCCGTTTCAACAAGTTGGCATGTATGATTTGAAGACATTAGTTTAGGGAAATCTCGGTACATGGAAACCGACTTGAGTCACGGAGTGTTAGACCCTAACTAGAATTGTGTGGCTTGTGCTCGGCTTGAATATGAGGCTCAAAGGTCACCCCCGGAATGTAGTCTTGAACTACGCCACGGGCTGAGGTTGACCGCTTCGAAAGAGTCAAGGTCAGGTGGAGCTTGAAACTTTCTAGGACGGGCCTCGACGGGTTTGGGGTTGGACTTTGTGCGACTCGATAGTGAGCGGTTCATAGGAATATGTGCCTGTAGTGTGAGGTCTAACAAGTGACAAAATATTTTTTTATATATTTTTTTTTAAAAAAAAACAAATAAAAAAAACAAATAAGCACATAATTACAACTTTCAAATCACCCGTGTGACTGATAAAATAAAACACAAAATTAAAACAGTCCGAAGTTCAGAATAACCACTGATACAGGCAACTGTGCCCACACCCCCATCACACTTCTCTGTTCTGAGACCTGTTTCTGTTCTGGGAACCAACCCAGAAGCCTGCGCCTCTGAGTGTTGATACGAGACGCGCGCGCCTGGCGCGATGCTATTGGGAGGCGCGCGCTTATGGGCACACCTGTCAGATTGTCAGATTTTGGACTCAGTGGATTGCCCTGGTCCTATGTGTATATTGTAACCCATGCAGAAATGATTAGTGGAGAATAGTAGAAGAAGAAAATGAAGAACATGAAGAAGCGGGCGATTCTGGTCCTTGATGCGGGATGCGCGCGCCTTAGGCTGAAGAGGCCAGAAGCGTGCGCCTCCCCCATATGGATTCAGAATGCCCAGAAAAGATGTAGATTTTGATCAGAATGCAAGTTTAACCCTCAAAGTCTCCCCAGCGGAGTCGCCACTGTAGATACCCCGGGAAACCACAACTTGGCTAGAGCGGTGAATTATCCTAGGATGTCTAACTTGTTTTTAGGTTGTTTAGAGTCGCCACCTATGTTTTGAGGAACATAAGAAAAACCTATTGATAATAGCCTAAGTTTGATTACGAAAACAGAGATTCCTTGTTTTGAGGTTCGGGGGTTAGATTACGAGATGGGAAGTACCGAAACACCCATCTCGCCCAACTAAAGTTGGTCTTGCTTGATCAAAATCTACATGAATGATAAACATTCTTCTTCTTCTTCTTTAAATCATAAAAAGGGGTTTAACATAGAGTTTGGAATGTAGGAGATAACTCTTTAACCGACCTCAATGAGATGAGGTGATCATTAGAGTCATGTCCCAAAATGATTTGGGTGATTGCACTTTGATAATACAAAAAGAAAGAGAAAAGAGATGAAGTTGAGAAAGGGAAAGAAATAGCTTTACCTAGACTTCAAGAGACTTCAAACACTTCTTGTTGAATTACTTGGAGAAATCCTTTGGAAAATGCTTTGAAAGTAGGAAATTTGGTAAAGTCAAGGTCTTTCGGTCCTTTTTGGTCAAAGTTTTTGTGTAAATTTCTGTTCCCTTGAAAATGGAGGTAAAGGGAGGTTTTTATAGGTGAAAGAGAGATGTTTTTGTGGCCAAAACTCAGTCACCAAGAAATCCTTCCCGGGAAAAATCCTGTAAATTGAGCAAGGGAGAGAATCCTGGCCAGAAATCTGTAACTGACGCCCAGAGGCGCGCGCTTCCTGCTTTGGGAGCGGGAGGCGCGCGCGTCTGGCTCCTCCTGTCGGAGGCGCGCGACTCAGAGAAGGAAATTCTGACAGAATGGACTAGAAAGTCAGCCCTGTTATTCAGTTTAGTCCCTGGAGTTAACGAAGTCAGTCAAGAACTTAACGGAAGTGACAGAAACTAACGAGAAACACTTAAAATGGGGAGAAACACAAGATCAAATGTGCAATCGGGGTGAGCGGTCCAAGGCGGGGTGTCTACAGGCAGTACTCCCTATCGAATTGGAAGTACCATCCTTGAGGGTCTTACTCGAGAATCTAGTGAATGAAGTAGAATGGCTCCGCAGTCGATGATCATTTGGCCACGCTCGATGAACGTAGACTAAAGGCCATGGAGCATATCCGAGTCTATCAGAGGAGGACAATGAAAGCCTTTAATAAACTAGTCAAGCCTGCTGACATAAAAGAAGGAGATTTGGTGCTCTAAGCACGACTGCCTAACAAGTTCAACCCCCTTGGAAAATGGGCCCCTACTTGGGTTGGTCCCTTCGTAGTACAGAAGATCTTCTCCGGAGGAGCTATCAGAATGGCAGATTTGGATGGCAACCCGTTCAAAGAACCAGTCAATCTTAGCAAGCTTAGACGCTACTACGACTAGTTCCCCCCTCTCAAAAAAAAAATTACGCAAAAAGAAGGCCGATAGGCTGAAAACACGTAAAGGGAGGTCTATGTAAAAATAGGGCGCTTACAAAGCTCGCTAGACTGAAAACCCACAAGGGCGGTCTAGGCAAAAGTTAGAGCATTTCCCCCTTCTATCTTCCCTTTCTTAAGTAATTCTAGTCTGACTGGAATGAACTACGATGACCTGAGTCCCTTAGTCCTATTTGTAAAAGGGGAACGTAGGCAGCCTTTCAAAGGTGCGGTCTAAAAAATAAATAAACATCCAAATTTGGCCACAAAGCAGTAAAAGAAGAATTTTTGTTTTCTAAAGCAAAAACTTTTATTTCCACAGTCATTGCGCATTACACTTATTCGATGAGTCTAAGCTCGACTAAACTGGCGATTACATAACTTGTTATGAAATTAAACTAATACTGAAATAAAACTGAACTTAAAACTAATGTGTCCGCAACGACTGTGGATGGATACTCGGAATCACTCCTTAGTGCCACTTGTGCCTTCGGTCACTTTCTTCTTGTGTAGTCCTCGGTGAGCTTTCTTCTTGTTAGGCTTCTCAAAAACCAAGCCTCAAACTCACTGACGCCCTTGGCCTTACCCTTCGAAACCTCACTAGCCTTACTCTTCTTTGAAGACTCTACCCCTTCTCCATCCCTGTTAGCAGCAGTCATCTCTATCCTTTTCTCATAGGCCGACCTTCGAAACCTCACTAGCCTTACTCTTCTTTGAAGACTCTACCCCTTCTCCATCCCTGTTAGCAGCAGTCATCTCTATCCTTTTCTCATAGGCTGATGCCTCCTTCATCCTCAGCGAAATGCTAGAAGCACAGGTTCCCAGTATAGAGCCACGTAGGGTCTCTAGAGTCTACTTCGCACGCCCAAGTCTCTCGTCGTACCATGCCAAATACTCTCATGATAAATAAGTTCTGCGGGGACGCGAAAGGAAGGTAATGCATGAAAACCCGGCCGGGCCCCACATCTGAGAAAAGAGGATCGAGACGCTAGCGTTCATATAAAGTGTCTTGAAAGAATACTGCCTCAAATTCTCATCCCAATCCTCGGGGATGGACTGCACCAAACCGTACTGTCGAAGCACTCTCATAGGGTAATAAAAAGTGGTCTAAAAAAAAGAGGGGACGCGAATCATGTACGACCCCACTTGTTTCTCTCTCAAAGACCGGATCGGCCATGACGGTACCACCCACTGAATATCATCAGTCACCCTCTCGGCTAAATAAGTCATCCAACCGCTGCGAGTCATGCACTGAAATCTCTCTGCGATTCCCCTGCTACGATAGACCCATGGGCACACATTCTGAGACACTGCCAGATTATTCACTCGGAGCCTTTCTTGGAGCCACATAGTTAACATCCTGTTGCTACCTCTAGTCATGTTGCCATACATAGCAAGCTGGGAAATACCGCAGATGGTCTCTCTTAGAATAACCGGTACATAGCAAATCCTACCTCCGAAGGGAACAACGCAAGAGAAAACAAGCACAAATCAAGGTGATCTAAAGCAAAGTCAGAAGTGACGTCTCCACGCATGAAGTGCCCTGGCATCCAAGAAAGATCCACATGATTGGCCCTAACGTATTTACTAAGATCATCCTCGGTCACCCCAAAAGTTATCAACCTCTTCTCCAATGAAATAGAGTCAAAAGTCAAAGCAATCTCTACTTTTTCCTCACCTCCACAAAGGGCCATGAAGTCTTCATAAGTAGGAGTTATTTCATTATAAGAGAAGTTGAAAACGTGATTACTCTCGTCCCAGAATTTGGCACTAGCCTTCAAAAGGTTCACATTGGAGTTCATATGAGAGAGTGACCAAAGGCACTTGACACCAAACCGTTCATCAAATCTGTTGCGACAAGAAACAGGAATCCTAGCAACTCACTTCTCCAAGGCAGCGGTATAAGCTCCTCTTTCAAGCATGGTAAATCTTGCATGATAATCCATTGGGAAAGCAAGAAAATTGATGTTTAGGCAAGAAAAGTACAAGAGAACTGCTGCTGGTACGAATCCTAATGCTAGGTAAACACTGTTTATATATGGCACAAACTATAATTCTTGCCTGGAAATGGAAAAGCAAAGGCGGCGCCAGACTTGGCCACGCGGCCACATTCTCCCCTGGCCACGCGGCTAACTTCGACCATGGCCAGGCGGCCATCTTCGCCCTTGGCCACGCGGCCATCATTGCCCCATGCAGAAAATTCAACTCCAAGCTCGGTTACTCCCACGCCGCAATGGATCCATGTAAACAACGTACACACCCCGTCCCCGTGGCTCATGCATTGTATAAAATTAGGAACAATATAAATAACTAGTTTGTACAAATAGGATGTCACGATTCGCATGTAAATTAGTACATAATTTCTTTGCATACATGTAAAATGTTCAGTACATATTTGTGTTTGTCCCCTACCGCTAATAGTGCAGGAATGAATATAAAAAGGGAGCGGCCCCTGGCTAATCTTAATCCTCCTCAGTAGTGTCCCGTCGCTGTGTCGAACGGCGCGAACCACTGGTACTCGAACTTCATCCCCAGACTGCTCGTCCTCCAGTGTGGGAAGAACCTGCCTCAGTCAGAGACCGCTCTCGACGCTGTGGTCCGACAACATCCTCCCTACGGCAAGTACAAAAATGATACGCCTCTCTCAGTAAGCGCATCAAAACGTTCTCCCGCTGAACGGAATGGACATATGCCTCCCGAGTCACCTGGATGGGTCAAAAGCAATGAATGAGAACTAGAAAGCAAAGAATGTGTGTGTATAGGACAAATCGGAGACAGAATGATAAATCATACCCCGGCATCGGGCAGTGGAATGAATGGCTCCTCAGCGATATCTGCATCCGTCGGCTCCAAGCTGATCTCCTCCTCCCGGCCACCTCGCACCACTCTAACACTGCTCGAACGAAGAGGCATGTCAACCAAAGTCCGACTCCAACCGACATACTGGGCCGAGCTCGATCCCTATCCCGACAACATCCTAGCCCGTACCTGTGGGCATGCTCTACCGGAGTCGGAGTCAAGAAGGTCCTCAGCCTAGCCGGACGAAGCATGTCCCGAGGAGGATCATGAGGGACCCATGGCAATGCACCATCCCTATGCTGACGAGCCACCCGTTCACCCAGATACATGGCGTCGCCATTCAGACCCACCAACAGTACCCGAGAAGCGGTCAACTCAGAAGCATAGCCAACGGAATGCTCATTAGCCGCACTCCATGGATAGAACACCACCCCAATGGGTGTGGCCCTCGCAAACACCCTCCTTAAGTCAGCAGCATCCACAGTCCTCCTATCCTTGACCCTGCGAGGAGCCCGCCTGTTACTCTTACACCAGAAGGACATGATGGGAACCGCCTTGTTATCGCCAATCTCCAACTGAAAAGGGGCGACGCCAAAGATCTCATACACCCACACCTGTACATACGGTAAAGGGAATCAATTCAGAGGTGTGTGCAAATCAGAATTTTTGACGAACAAGCGAAAGAAATGACAAGAGTAGTACCCCAAAGGCGAACTGGAACCCATCAAATGCCGACGAGCTAGCCCTCGAGCAGTGATCCAAAAGCCCGGTACACCTCGGCCAAGCCGGCTCCACCCCAAGAGATCTCGCTCAACTGAGCCAAGTCCTCAAAAGCCGCTAGCAGTGAATACCTACAGACGGTGGCCCCACTGGGAAACAGAAGCTCAAAAAAGCTATACCACAAGAACAGTCGGACCAAGCAGTCCAAATCATACTCCCCTCTGCCAAAGGACTCTATCACCGACACCACAAGCATGTGCACCTTGCCAGCCTCCACTCCATAACCCTTCACACCTCCCCCCTGGTCGGTGTCGATACCCAACAAAGCCTGTCGATACTCCGGTCTACCCGCCAAACTCTCGTCGAATGGTAGAGGGGTCATAGTGAACCTCAGACCCGTGATAGCCGCAAAGTCCATGGGCGTAACGGTAATATCTCCCCAACTGAAGTGAAAGGTATGAGTAGTATCCCACCAAAACTCCCTGCACACCTCTATCACTGCCATCACTTTCAAGGTTTCCCCAACTATGCGGACAACCTCAAAAAAGGGACCGAATCCCATAGCCTCAATCCGAGCACGTAAACCGCCTAGGCCCACCGGCAAGGACGCCCACAATTGACCCACGGTCACTGTAGACCCACGAGCTTTGATTCTCTACAGGTAAACACAACACAGGTATGTTACATTTCTAGCAAATTACCTTTCACGTTTAATTGCATTTATATTGTCTATCAAATAGATAAATTGTGAATGTACGGAAATAAAAAGACAAAATTCAGAATTTACCTCCCGAGTCGCCGGAAGTCCCGCAGACCAATGATGATCCGCATCGATGTAAAAATCGTAGTCATGGGCGAAAGTTAATTTAAGAAGGCCGTCCCGAAAATTTCGAGTCGCCGCCCTCGGTCTCAATCCGCCCCTCGGAACCATGTGAGCCGCTTGGTCACCCGCATTTGGGCCAACCCCTGCGTTTCCCTTTTCCAAGGGATCCTCATTTCCTCCCTCTGGGTGTCCTTGCTCCGGTGGCACGAAATCACCCTGACCCGCAAAATTGCCACCTCCGAAAAGTATTTCGTTGATCCAATCCGCCATAGCTTCGATGACACAAATTGGAGTCTACAAAATCACCAAATGAAGTTTTCTCTCTCTAAAACTCACCTCTTTCTCTCTCTAACCCGACAATGGTGGAAGATGAAGAAGACGAGGGGATTCTGGCGCTGTTACCAAGAATCCAATCAAACTGGAGACTTGGCCACACGGCCATGTTCGCCTCAGGCGATCTCAGCCGTTGGATGATTAATCCGCGTAAAAGAAGATCTGGCCATTAAGCAGCCTTGGCCACGTGGCCATCATTGCCTCCACATGAAAAATGACAGTTTTACCCCTGGTTCATTTCACTTTGTTCAAGTTAGGTGCTCTTAACCTATTTTTTACTGATATTTGTTACTTTTGGGTCCAAAAAGCCCCTAAAAATTTCTATCTCTCCTGGATCTTCACCGTAATTAACAGAAACCCGTCTATTTCTATATTGCGTGCGCCCCGAACACTTGCTTAGGACTATCATGATTCGCAGAGGCCCACCTACCTCTATATAATGTGTGTTCTAGATCTGTCGCGGTTGAGAGAAGCTCATTTGTTTCTACATTGCTTAAGATCCAGCACTTGTTATTTTATAAATTGTGATTCACAGAGGCCCATCTACCTCTATATCATGTAAGCTCCGGCTATTACCGTTTTACCATATTGGGATTATTTAGACCCCACCGTCTATATACCTCGCACCATTGTTGTCTTTACTTCCTTTCCCCAATAGAGTTCGAACAACGAATTTATTGCTTGACGAATGTTCAGTCTTCATACAGGATAGTGTCCGTAGGATTTTTATCCCCAGCAGGAGTCTGATGTCTCGTTTCTTTCTTCCTTTCTTTCCCTAGTATCTCCAAACTACGACCGGCTTGATTCCCTGAGGATACATAGGAAGCCTGATAAGGTTCAGCCACTCAACCGACTTGGTCATTGCTCATCCCCAGCGGACTTTTCCCCAGCAACTTAAAGTTATCACCAGCAGAAGGCGTAACTCTCCATCAGAGGACAATTGTTCGCAATTCCCCCAGTGGATTTGAACTACGTTTGGCTTGATTCCCCCGCGGATACGTAGGTCGCCTGCCAAGGTTCAGCCGTCCCATCACCATTCATCTTTTTTGAAACTCATGTTTCAGAACGGGTCCTTGTTTTATCGTTGACCCTCCATTGCCTTGCAAGAAGCGTCGCCGAGGGGTTACTGTTAGTACCCGACCTAAAAATGAGTTTATTAGGGCTTTCCCAAATTACAAGGACTTTATAGGAATTAGAAACCTTGCAAAGACTTGTCCCGGATTCCCAAAATATATATCATTATTCTAGAACATCTCAAAAATGGCCAAAATAGGGTTTCCATAAACCAAATAAAACCCTAGCTTGAAAATCACGCCAGCCAGGAATGATGGCCACGCAGCCAGCCAATCTCAGCCGTCTGATCCCTCCATCAGTTTACTATATAAAGGCCTTCTTACCTCTTGGTTTGGGGTCCGAATTTTGATCAATCTTAGGCTCTCTAAGTGATGATTTTTCTCTCTAATTAAGCATTTCAAGCATCCAAGAACATCCTCAAGAATCCCAAGAAGATCAAGGTTTATTTGTTACCAACATAGATACTTCCCATGCGTTGGTTCATCGGAAAGGGGTATTCATAGATGTGTTGTGGGCTTACCGGATGGCTTATAAGACACCGATTGATATGTCCCCATATCGATTGGTATTTGGCAAACCTTTTCATTTACCACTAGAGCTTGAGCACAAAGCCTATTGGGCGGTCAAAAATTTCAACTTGAACTTAGAGGGTTCCGGTGAGGAAAGAAAATTGCATTTGAGTGAGTTGGATGAGATTAGGAGAGATGCTTATGAGAATAACCTTCTCTACAAACAACGAGCGAAGATATGGCATGATAAGATGATAATTAGAAAGGACTTTAAGGTTGGTCCAAAAGTCTTTTTATTTTATTCCCGTCTTCGTTATTTTTTGGGCAAGTTAAGGTCTTGGTGGACCGGCCCTTATGTGGTGAGGGAGGTGTCCCCGATTGGGATGGTTGTAATCTCTATTCCCAATGAGGACAAAGGATTCAGAGTTAATGGTCAACGGTTAAAACCGTATTTTGAGAATGAAGTTATCAATACAGCGGATTTGGAGGTGATTGATCTCCAAAACCCGGTTAATGTGTAAGAAAATTTGGGTCCAAGTCTTGTCAAAGACTTTAAACTTTGATGCATGCCGGGTGCTTTCCCGGCGTTGGGTCTAGCTAAAGACGGTAGAGAAGGGCGGCAAATCGGGAGGCAACCCAGACTTATTTGCTTATTTTGTTAGTTTTGTACATTATGCTTTTAATTTTTATGATATTCATGTCTAGAATCGGTGCTACTAAAGGTATGTTTTTGGTTTTGATGATTTGCAGGAAATCATGGCTGGAGGGCAGCTGGGCTAGGCTTGAAAAAAAAATCAGAGAGGTGTAAGATACCCGCGGGAAAACGGAAAAGTTCCCCCTCGAGAATCAAACACAGAACTTTATGTTCAAAGAAAAACGGAGTCGCCACGTTAAATTAATTTTAAACCCAATTTAACGAAAATGGTTAGAGAAAATGAGTTCAGAGGTCAGGTTACGTCTTGGGAAGAACGTTTGACGGTTCACCCAATCCACCTCGGAAAACCGAGTCTCCCTAAGTTTGTTGACCAAAATGTGCAAGTGTGTGTGTTTTAAAATGGGAGAAACTGACTTTTAACAGAAAACAGTTAGAAAGTTAACAAAAAGGGTTTATTTGCAAAGATTTTGACAGAATGGGGTTTAAACAGAAAAAACTTCCCTTCGGCTAAACTATCCGTACGGCTGGTTATGGTCATCCTGGGGATTTTGCTGATTTATTAGAAACAGTCCAGTTTCAGGCAGAAACAGAGAATTCTGCTGAAACTGGACAGAATGTGACTTTTCCAGTTTATTTGTATTGTATACAAACATGCATAACAACATCCCTATGCCTTTGATCATTAGATTAGAGATCAAAAACAATGATTTGGGTATGATCAAGGCAATTATTGGGGAAAGAAATGCAAAAGGTGATGAATATGGCTTTGAGCCAAGATAACCATTTGGATGGTTAAAGATTGAGACTTTAACCTCCAAATGGATGATTCATCCAAAATAAACCTTTAGGACAACCAAAATCAACCTTTGAATGGATAAAGATTGAGTCTTTATCATCCAAAGGTGACATTATTAAGGTTAAATCAAAGTTTGGATGATAAAGATTGAGACTTTACCACCCAAACACGATCATTATGGCAATAAATGAACAAATATAATATAAATGTACAAGGGCTCTCTTCATATGTGCAATGGATCACCAAGCGAAAAGTAAAGACATAAATGTAAATGACATAAATGTAAATGACATAAAGTAAATGGCATAAACATAACAAGCCATGATCATCCTTTGGTTTGTAACCCTTAATCACACATAAAGCATGAGGGCACCATGGAATCATCTCATGACTTGGTTCCAATTAAGAATATTACATGAATGTAAAAATTTGGAATGAAATAATTAATAATGCAAGTAGATAATGGTATAAACAAGATAAATAGAAGAGATGAAGAGGAGATGGGGAGAAGGAGGCCTCACCAATTTTGGGTTTCTAGCCTATCTTCCTCTCTTTCACTCAAGTGTTTGTGTTTCTGTTGTGATTCCAGCAGAATTTCAGTGTGTAACACTATTTTTCTTCCCCCTGAAATGATCAGCAAGGGCCTTAATTTATAGGAACTGATGGCACCCAAACCATCTGTACGGCTAGGGCTCTCTCGTGGCCAAACCATCCGTACGGTTCTCTCTGGCGAGCTTCTGGATTTTTCCAATTTTTATTCCAGAACAGTCCTAAAGTTTTTGGTTTGTCTTAGTGAGGTCCTAGTCTATCAAGTTTATCCTTGAACAGTACCAAGAGTTCCTCTAAGTTGGTTTCAATTCAGATTGGGGTACTTACAGAGCCCCTTGGCAACGTTGCTTTAGGAAAGCGGGGTTGTCGATAAAAAGCATCCCAATCTGCCTATGATGGGAGGACGGTTTCACCAATTTGATTAAAGGGATAAACCTAGCGGTATAGGATTCCTACATATCCCGTTTGCGGGGAATCAAGCCAAACGTCGAGAGAATGAAGTTTTTTGGGACATGGGAGCTGTTTAGCAGGAGCTCACCAGGAAGGCGAACATCTTTTATCTTCTTTGGGACATGGAAGCTGTTTAGCAGGAGCTTACCTTGAAGGTGGACTTTTAAGATGTTTTTTAGCAGGTGGATATTTTTTATCCTCTCCTAAAATGCCTTGGTATGTGGATATATTTCATCCTCTCCTACGAATGTTTGGTGGGTGGATATCTTTTATCCTCTCCCAAGACCTTTTGTTACGGTAGTCTAACCGAAAGGTGGATATCTTTCATCCTCTCCTTAAATGTTTTGGTAGGTGGACATCTTTCGTCCTCTCCTAAGAATGTTTGGTGGGTGGATATCTTATATCCTCTCCCAAGACCTTTTATTACGGTAGTCTAATCTAAAGGTGGATATCTTTCATCATCTCCTTAAATGTTTTGGTAGGTGGACATATTTCATCATCTCCTAAAATGCCTTAGTAGGTGGATATCTTTCATCCTCTCCTACGAATGTTTGGTGGGTGGATATCTGTTATCCTCTCCCAAGACCTTTTGTTACGGTAGTCTAACCGAAAGGTGGATATCTTTCATCCTCTCCTTAAATGTTTTTGGTCTTACGCCCAGTTCTGACTGCCGGGATAAAGGATTCAACCTAAAATGACCATTTTGGGTCAAGGCTTGGCTTGGGCCAACTCCATCTTTGGGGAGTTAACGGGGAGATTGGTCTTGCGTCCAACTAAGGACTGCCGGGGATAAAGGCTTCAACCTAAAATGACCACTTTGGGTCAAGGCTTGGCTTGAGCCAACTCCATCTTTGGGGAGTTAACGGGGAGATTGGTCTTAAGTCCGACTAAGGACTGCCGGGGACAAAGGCTTCAACCTAAAATGACCACTTTGGGTCAAGGCTTGGGTCAACTCCATCTTTGGGGAGTTTGACGGGAAAACTGGTCTTACGTCCGACTAAGGACTGCTGGGGACAAATGTTTTAACCTAAAATGACCACTTTGGGTCAAGGCTTAGACTTGGTCAACTCTACACTACGGGATGGTTGACACATTTTCTTGACACCGGGGAGAGCCTAGGGGAGACCTTTAAGACACATTGTGGACGAAAAAGTCCAAGACTTTGGAAAAATCATTTTGAGGGGAGATCAAAAGCATTTTGCTTGAAACATTGTTTTTGACAAATGATGCCAAGTGGGAAAATTTGGAAATGCTTATTTCTAAAGGCAAATCTTTTAACGAAGCATGTTAGTCAAATTTTTTATTTTAACTTAACCGTGAGGTTTGTTATGCATAAAGTCCTTTGGATTTTGTCCATTCGTTGAGAAGTAACTGATGGTAGGAAATCTGCTTGTCACAGTTGTAGGTGTATCCCCAATGTTATCTTTGTCGTTGATGTCGAGGTAGATCCATGTCTTTGTTATCGTTGATGTTGAGGTAGCCCCAATGTCGCCTTTCATCCTTTGATGTTGGCATAGTCCCAATATCTTCTTTTTACCTTTGATGTGAGGTTAGGAACCCATCCCTTTTTTCATGACACGCCCTTTCTTTTTCCTAGGTCACCCTTGCGGGTTTTTAACCTAGCGGGCATCTCTTTTTGCGTCATTTATGGCACACCCTATTTTTTTGCCTAGGCCGCCCTTACGGGTTTTCAACCTAGTGGGCTACTTTTTTGGTGCCTTTTTTTTCTCCCTTTTTTATGAGTGATCCAGCCGACTCAATGGAACGGGTACTTAAAGTATTTTTCTTGGAGGAAACATGTAAGGGCATTTTTGGGAGAGAGTCCCTTTGTTTTGGTGAGCTCTTTAAGCACCATGGCATATAATGGAGGGAAGCCCTTGCTTGACAGAATATAAGTGTTTAGCTCTTTCCTAAGATGAATAAAACAAGACTTGTCGAGACATTTGAAATTTGCCTTAGTTAATATCATCAAAATGATTGCTTGAATGGACCATGTTTATTATTAAGTCAAGATTATAACAAGCAATTAGCCTTAACATGTATAAATGTTATGATCAATTGAGATTAATATTCAATCAATGGCAACACCAGGAGGAGAATGTGTTTTGGGGGAATTTGTTGGTAGTGGTGCCCTAGGCACGTTTAATAAACGTTGTAATTGTTATCATTTATTTCATATCAATAAAGAGATGTTTTGATTATTATTGTTGTTCATGTTTACTTATAATAATCTCCGTCCCTAGTACTTGTTAAGCACTAGTATAAAGGCTAAATGATCATGGGATGATCATGTTAGATTTATGGGTACTTGTTTGGAACAAGGTACTGGACATGACCCGCTTTATGAGATTTATGTCATGGTCTATGTCATACATATATCTCATATTAGTTATGTCATTTGAATCCTTAGACATGAAGTTATTATAGTCTTCCACTTGATGAACATTATGTTTGACATATTCAAACGCTACTTTTAACCGAGTAGTTATAAAGGGTATGATTGGCATAATCGGATTCACGTAGGGAAGAATAATAAGCTAAATGGATTTGTCCCTCATCGGAGAGATGTCAAGCTTGGGCCACTCGTAGGAATGATGTTGATGAAATGTTCGGCCGGACTCAAATGAATTGATTGGATCAATGTCATTTGGATTATCAACATATTCGGAATCAAGAAAGTATTGAACAAAACAAGTTGACTCTTTGACCATGACTTGTGTTCAATGATATCGTGGACAAAAGGATTGTGACATATTCTAAGCGGAATGCGAACTTGTATCTAGTTATACTATTTGGGTAGGTATGACGGTTTGCTAGAAGCTAATCATATCTTATGGTTTCATGTTTGAACCCATTGCCAACTTAGTATAATCCTAGAGGGTCACACACAATAGAACGAATCTTTAAAAGGACTACATTGGAATTTTGGAAATTCTGGACTTTCTGGGAAGTGGGCGACCGCACATAATGGACTGGGCGGCCGCACACTTAGCTCATTTTTGTACCAGTTTTGTTTCAGATAGTTGTGCGACCGCACAGTGCATTCTGGGCGGCCGCACAGTACTGTCGGGTGGCAGATTCCTAATTTGATTAGGAAACGAATTTTGGACGGATTTTGACACAAGTTTCCTATTTGGAATAGGTCATACTTGTGTATAAAAGACCAAATTCGGCCAGCACTCTAAGCTAATGATTTTGTGAGTCTCAAAGAGTTTGAGAGAGGGTTTATTTTGTTCCAAGACATTCTTGGTTGAAGAACAAATTAATACACAAAATAAATTCCATATAGTTCTTTTGATTGTGAAAAAGTGTTTCACAATTTGGTCTAGCAACCAAGATCAAAGAAGCTCCTTTGATATTCGTTCGAAGTGTGGATACCGCTAGAGGGTGAAAATCATCATCTTCAAAGTTCGTGTTCAAGCTTTGTGATCGTGATCAAGTCTTCAAACCTCCACCAAAGACCAAGAGAATTTGATAGCCATCAAGGGTTAGTTTATTCCTTTATTCTTATGTCGTATTTGATTTAATCATATGAACGGATCCATGGCTTTGGGTTTCAAAATTTTAAATGCTAAATTCCGCTGCGCATGTTTGATCGAAACCCAACAGAATTGGTCCTTGATGTGACCAAAGAAGGTGCGTCTGGGAAATCAGTCATTGATGGGACCGAGGGAAGAGAACTTGGTCATTTGGAGAGGACCAAGATTTGAAGGTTTTTTTTCTTGTTATGATCGGACCCGAAGGTTGCCTACGTTCCCCTCAGTTTGAGGAGCTTAGGTCGCCGTATTCGACCATGAGCCGTCTTTTGCTGGATTCTATGTCGTCTCGGAGGATGTTGTTGCTTTGTTGATGTAGATCAATTCGCTTTGTGGTGAACTCCTTGGGATGGACCTCTTGGGGTGAACCTTCCTTTGTGTGAACTTCTTTTGAGATGAACGGGCCCTCTCTCTCTTTTTCTTTTCTTTTTTTTTTTGAGAGAGGGGAAACATTAGCCCCAACTTGCTATCTTAGACATTGGCTCATCTGTAGCCCCTTGGTGGAATGTCCGTCACTTCTAGCTTTACTTTGAAGATCCGGGAAGTCCTTTGCTTGGTTGCACATGAGTGGTCACTTGTTAAGTCTTGGTGACGAGCAACAACATCCTTGCTTTTTCATTGTCTTGGGATGCCTTCGATGTTCATCAAGAATTTGTTTAGGAAAGGTGTATCGGGTTGTGTATCGGGATATGTGTATCGGGGATGTGTATGAAGGAAGACTTGCCATTAATGGTTTCTTCATGTCAATTGATCACAACATTTATTCACATCAAGATTAATTGTTTGCATTTAACATTTTTCATTTGTGTTAGGTCTATTCGTCCTTAATGAGTCTTCATTGACTAGTATGCTTAGAAGTCAATTCATCATTTTAGGGACGTAGCAATCAATTGATAATAACAAGCAAGGTAATTTCAAGAGTAAATGTATATTGCAAGTAATGTCTCAAGTCTAGAGAGAAGAGAATAAAAATAACTTTTTTATTTAGATCGCTTTATACATACATGTCCAAGTGCGGACCTTTGTAAAAATAAAAAGACAAAGTCCAGGATGGACTTTGGTGAAAATTTGGATCCTACGAGGGTGGAAGACTCTTTTTTTAGGGATGGGCTCCTATGAAGCACGATGGTCCATTTTCTTCCTCAATTGTTGGAGGGGTTATTGGCGGCATATTTCATGTCTTCCACGGGGAACTCGGGTTCCATGTCGTCGGGGAGGATGTCGCGAGGTCTCCACTTGGCTTGGTGTTGTAATTGTCAAATTCGTCTACTCATGAGTTGTATTTTGCTTTGGCCATCTCCTTTTGGTGATTTCCTTTTAAGGTGAGTAACCTTTGCGCATGGAACTCGGCGAGGGTATGAATCTCTATTCGATGTAGCCGCCTTTGGGCTCCCAAAGCAAGGGCCTCTTCTTATAGACAGCGTTCCAACCTTTTGATCTTGTTGTTAATGTGGACGGTTGTCTCGGACGCCAATTCAGATGTGGGTTCCTTGGTTAATGTTTCCAATGGAAAAAACCGCAAAGGACTTTAGCATATTAAACCTCAAGGTGAAATTATAAACATGATTTGAGAAGAACTCTTTATTAGCGGGTTGACCTTTTACGAAAAACTTGATCTTTTATTTTAAGAATAACTTGATCTCCATTTTTATTTTATTTTTGATAAACACACTTTTATTTTGAGCGAAAGACACACACACATTTTTTTATGTAAACTTTGGACAAGGCAATACTGATAATGATAATCTTATTAAGAAAACTGACAATGGACTCGGAATGGTCACCACATGGCATCAACCGGGGAGTCAAGACTCTAACTAAATCTTACAAATATCTTAACTGACTTTTCTTAAGGGCTTATAACATATCCTAACAATAGACTCTGACTTTTCCTAAGAGGAGGTTGATGGAAGGGGTTTTGGTGTTCCGCTCCTGACCATAGCTGTCGCTTCATTACCAACTTCCCAACCATGGGCATTCGAGCTTTCCTTCCGTGATTAAGTCCTGGATGATGCGTTTCACAGTGGTGCAATCATCGGTACTATGCCCATGGTAGTTGTGAAAGGCACACCTCTTGGTAATGTTGCGGCGTCTTTCAGGATTCTTTGGCCGGAAATTTTTGAGGGGCTGTATGAGACCTTGTTTGACCAATCCTTCAAACACTTTGCTTATGGGCATTCCAAAATCCTCAAACTTTGTGAAATGGGGCTCGGCTTGGCATTTGGCTTTTTTTTCATCGTTGACCGTAGCGTGGTGGGGATAAGAATCGCCGTCGCTTAATGCAAAGGGGTGCTCATTGAGTGTCCTTTCAAACTTAGTTTCCATTTGCTTTCTCTTTTCCAATAGATAACTGAGAGGATTTTGCAGATGCACGGGGGCGTAGGCATACTCATAACCTCGATAGTTTGCAGGAATATACATCGGAGGCATGCAAGGAGCTCGCGGTCCAAAAGGTCTTGGATTGTAGAAATGATACGGGTCACCCCGGAATCTTATTGGGAAATCCGGTGGGGGCAAGTTGGTGATGCCTGGTCGGGTATCCATATATGGTGTAAACAGTGACTGAGTTCCAGGGACTTGGTTGATGGTATTAAACCGAGAGAGGATACGATTGGGAAGGTGTTGTGAATATGATGCTTGAGGCATGACCGGGGCGAGCGGTGGTTTGCGGGTGTTTCAAGTAGATTGTGCTTGGGGTTTTATAGGAGGCGTCCCGTAGGAGATGTTGGATTTGGGATGAGGTGGAGTGAAGAAGACTTGAGTGAGAGGCAAGTTTTGAATGACGGTGTGTTGGGGCAAAGAAAGGGGAATCTTGGTATTTTTGTAAGATTGGTGAGGTGATGTTTGGTTGCAATTCAGAGGTTGGGTGGCTTCTACCTCTTCTTTTTGGTTGACAACTTTGGTGAAGGGCCCATCAGTTTCAAATAGAGCTGTAACATCTCTTTGTTTCGTCGGCTCATCAAACGGAGTTTGCGTTCCTTTGTGGCTCTCTGTGATGACTTTTTTCTTAGCCCCGGAGGCTTCTAGAGCTTGGAGCAACTCTTCTTTCGTTGGGCTATCCGGATTATCCGCGGCGTCATTTCCCAAGCTACTATCCACTGAAGTGGTCTTTCCGAGGTACCGGGTCGGAGAAGTTGTAGTGACCGGGGAACTTTCTGACTCCACACGCACTAGGCGGCGACATAATGCTCTCTTCCACTTCATCCGAGCTACGGGGGAAGAAAAAAAAGGGTAATTTAGGCTCGGGTAAACATTGGGTGAATGCTTGGGCTATACTCGTGCTGCTGATGGGACAGGACTGTTATGCTTAGACCTATGGAGTGGAAGGTGGACGGGACTTAGCGGGATCTTTGGAATCCATCCAAATTCTAACGGGTGCCTTGGAGATCTTCCAAGTGACTTGACGAACTCTTAGGGGACTATTCCTAGGAACTTAACGGGATCTTCGGAATCCATCCAAAGATTGACGGGTGCCTTGGAGACCTTCCAAGTGACTTGACGAACTCTTAGGGGACTATTCCTAAGGATTTAACGGGATCTTCAGAGTCCATCTGAAGATTGACGGGTGCCTCGGAGATCTTCCGAGGGCTTAACGGGTTCCTAGGGGACTATGCCTAGGGATTTAACGGGAATCTCATCGGGGACCATGCCTAGGGATTTGACGGGAATCTTGGAGGATAACGGGGATCCGTCCAAAGATTTAACGAAATGACACTTGTTAGCGAAAGAGTGCAACGTGTCAAAGACAAGAAGCAAAAACGGAGCAAATTCATGCAACGTGCAATTGTTTATTCATTCAAGTTGACTTAAAAAGCTTTCTTGATTTGACCCTAAATGGTTGGAAAAGATTTCTCTTCTTTTTCGCAACTATTCTAAACCCTGGATCAGTGGAGGCCACCACTACGTCTATAAGCCCCTCGTTTTTCACTTGTATTGCACACCCCTCCTTGGACTATCCCAGGCGAGGGTCCTGTAGGGCACGTGGCTTCCACCGACCAAAAGAACCATTCCTAAGGTCTAGTGCACCATAAAGTTTCAATGCATAAGCCATTCTTATTATGATTAAGCCTTGGTCAAGGTCAAGATTAACTTATTGCCTTAACGAGACTTTGGCATGACCTCATTTTAATGAGGGATCTTGGACCTTAACCTTGGGCTTAAGGATAATTAGGATGGGTTAGATATCAAAACTTAATGACACGGTGCCATCTCATTTTCAATAAATGACTTAAGTTAATTATGGTCAAAATTAACGCAAAAAGTCAAAGATCGGGTCAACGACGACCTTGGTCACGCTTGCTTTTGCAAGGAGTCATGAACTTGGGCATTAATTTTGAGGATAATTAACTTTGGGCACATATTGAAGATAAGGTGACATGGGCCAAACCAAAAACCAACCAAGGTCACGGTATTTGTGTGTCACGGACATGTGTGGTTGACTCAGCTCGGATGGGGAGGTAGAATGAACCCGTGCGCGCGAGAAGGCCACAAGAGCACCAATTAAGATGCATCGTGGCATCCATCCCGGGTTTTGAGGGTTATTGAGACGTGCACAAGGTCAAGTGCGTGTAGTGTGAGGCCTTCTATGTTCCCTTTTGAGTTAAAATATGAATTTTCAATGCATTTTAATGTCATGAACAAGAATAAGCAAGATATGAATAAGTAATGAACAAGTAATTTGTACAAGTAACAAACAAGGATATGAACAAATAAGAATCTTGAAAATCAAATTTTGTACATGAAAAAGTTGTGCACAACCAAAGGTTTGAAAACCAAAATCTTACAAGGAGGACAAGGTTCTTTGAAAATCAACTTCAAAAAGGTTGTGCACAAACAAAGGGTTTTGAAAACCAAGTTTTGGCTAAGAAAACAAAGGCATATGTGCGCAAATAGAGCTGAAAATTTGGAACCTAGACAAGCAGAAGCAGGGGACCATCAGAATGTTTCTGCCCTGCAAGAAATGTCAAATTTGAAACATTCTGTGGGCCCAGAAGAACCATCGCTAAGGCTGGCTCAGGAGGTCGATTATTTTTTGCGAATTTCCAGTTTCTGATCCATCTAGCCCCAGTTTATTATGTCTATAGGACAATCTCATCTCCAGAAATTAAAACAAAAACATAAAACACACACAAGATATGCACAAAGTCAACAAATGGGGACGGGAGTTTGACCCATACAAGGATATCCCCGAATCTTCTAAAGAGAAGTTCGGAAACACTTATTCCCCAGCGGCGTCGCCACTGTAAGATACCCGCGGGAAAACAGAAAAGTTCCCCCTCGAGAATCAAACACGAAACTTTATGTTCATAGAAAAACGAAGTCGCCACGTTAAATTAATTTTAAACCCAATTCAACGAAAATGGTTAGATAAAATGAGTTCGGAGGTCAGGTTACGTCTTGGGAAGAATGTTTGACGGTTCACCCAATCCGCCTCGGAAAACCGAGTCTCCCTAAGTTTGTTTACCAAAATGTGCAAGTGTGTGTGTGTGTTTTAAAATGGGAGAAACTGACTTTTAACAGAAAACAGTTAGAAAGTTAACAAAAAAGGTTTATTTGCAAAGATTTTGACAGAATGGGGTTAAACAGAAAAAACTTCCCTTCGGCTAAACTATCCGTACGGCTGGTTATGGTCATCCTGGGGATTTTGCAGATTTATCAGAAACAGTCCAGTTTCAGGCAGAAACAGAGAATTTTGCTAAAACTGGACAGAATGTGACTTTTCCAGTTTATTTGTATTGTATACAAACATGCATAACAACATCCCTATGCCTTTGATCATTAGATTAGACACCAAAAACAATGATTTGGGTATGATCAAGGAAATTATTGGGGAAAGAAATGCAAAAGGTGATGAACATGGATTTGAGCCAAGATAACCATTTGGATGGTTGAAGATTGAGACTTTAACCTCCAAATGGATGATTCATCCAAAATAAACCTTTGGGACAACCAAAATCAATCTTTGAATGGATAAAGATTGAGTCTTTATCATCCAAAGGTGATATTATTAAGGTTAAATCAAAGTTTGGATGATAAAGATTGAGACTTTACCACCCAAACATGATCATTATGGCAATAAATGAACAAACATAATATAAATGTACAAGGGCTCTCTCCATATGTGCAATGGATCACCAAGCCAAAAGTAAAGTCATAAACGTAAATGACATAAATGTAAATGACATAAAGTAAATGGCATAAACATAACAAGCCATGATCATCCTTTGTTT
The DNA here is from genome assembly GCA_026119855.1 of Campanula takesimana. Classification (NCBI taxonomy): domain Eukaryota; kingdom Viridiplantae; phylum Streptophyta; class Magnoliopsida; order Asterales; family Campanulaceae; genus Campanula; species Campanula takesimana. Next base: position 673,832 of record JAOWBW010000685.1, on the reverse strand, counting down.
TGTAACCCTTAATCACACATAAAGCATGAGGGCACCATGGAATCATCTCATGACTTGGTTCCAATTGAGAATATTACATGAATGTAAAGATTTGGAATGCAATAATTAATAATGCAAGTAGATAATGGTATCAACAAGATAAATAGAAAAGATGAAGAGAAGATGGGGAGAAAGAGGCCTCACAAATTTTGGGTTTCTAGCCTATCTTCCTCTCTTTCACTCAAGTGTTTGTGTGTTCTATTGTGATTCCAGCAGAATTTCAGTGTGTAACACTATTTTTCTCCCCCCCCTAAAATGATCAGCAAGGGCCTTAATTTATAGGGACTGATGGCACCCAAACCATCCGTACGGCTAGGGCTCTCTCGTGGCCAAACCATCCGTACGGTTCTCTCTGGCGAGCTTCTGGATTTTTCCAATATTTATTCCAGATCAGTCCTAAAGTTTTTGGTTTGTCCTAGTGAGGACCTAGTCTATCAAGTTTATCCTTGAACAGTACCAAGAGTTCCTCTAAGTTGGTCTCAATTCTGATTGGGGTACTTACAAGAGGGTAAAAAGTTACACGACTCGTGCACATATACACAAGTCGTGTAGGCCAGATTCAGAAAGGTCATTTTTTTACATGAGTCGTGCACCTATACACGAGTCGTGTAGCCAAGAATCAGAAAGGGTGAAATATTACACGACTCGTGCACCCTTACACGACTCGTGTAGGTTGGGGTTGCACGAGTGTGTCACAAGATTCAGAGAGGGTTAAAAACTACACGAGTCGTGCAACCTTACACGCCTCGTGTAGACCTGGGCTAACCTTATGCATGAGTCGTGCTCTGTTACACGCCTCGTGTAGATGAGCTAAGGGCGCATATTTGACTCTGGGCAGCCCCTTCACGCCATAATCACCATTCCTCCCTAACCCGACTGCCCTCTCTTCTTCTCCGTACTCCTATAGTCGCCCACCATACACTAGATTACCACCACACCGCCATTATTCCGCCACCCCCACACCACAAATCATCTCCCCACTTCATCTTCTTCCTCCCCAACTTCTTCTTCCCCCCTTAATCACCACCAAACTCCATCTTCACAAAATTTCTCTCTCTAAACCCTAACTACCCAAATCACCAAATTTGGTCAAATTTCCCCATTAAACCACCTTCAAATCACCTCTCCTACCTCTATTTAACCAATTCTAAACCACTCCATCATCAAGGATCTGTTTTTAATCAAAAATTCAAGAACTCTAGAATTGGATTTTTGGGCTTTTAGGGTTCATCATTCTTGGGTATTTCTTAAAGGCACAAGGAGGTTTTGTGGGTCGATTGGAAGCTTGAAAGGTATAATTTCTACAATTATTTTGCATTTAAATTGTTGGGATTGGACATTGTACATTTTGATTGTGGTAAATTGGGTTGGAGATTGTTGGGTGATTCGTTTATTGATTGTTGTTAGTGAGTGATTATGAGCGTTGGTGTAGATTGGTTGCATTTAGGAAGTGTTGTTTTTTTGAATTTTATTTGTTGAGAACTATGGGGAAAACAAAAGGAGGAGATGGTAGTCGTACTAGCCGAACTACTAAGAAATAAAAAACAACTAGAGTTGTACCACCTCCACCCCCCTCTTGAGGATGATATGTTTATGGGGTTGACGACCTTGACTCGAGCCCAAAAGAGCAAGTGGAAAATTTAGATAAACGCACCTGCCCACTTCAATTGACTTGGTTTTTAGATACAACGGTTCTAGCCAGTCTTGGGTTGGAAACGCCAGTGAGAGAGTTAATGAAGAATACGGGGTTAGAGGATTTTTTTTTGGTTTAGAGTGCACCGGTTTATAAGAGGTATACACTTGAGTTCCTATCTACCTTTGAGCGGTTTGTTGATAGACAGGTTCAGACGGGGGTTATGTTTCATCTTGATGATGACGAGAGGATTTTGTCATATGATGATATCCGAAGTATATGGGGAGTTGGAAACACCCACGTGGGGAGTTTGATGAGGTGGATGCGATGAATGCTACCATTTTTTTTGGGTTGACCGGTTTTCCGTTGTTAAGACCACATAACGTTGCATCTAATCTCTCTCACCCCACTTGGAAACTTTTTTATTAGAGTTTATCTACGACATTCCTGGGGAAGGGCGATCCAGCACAATTGAGTATAATAGACATGGCTTTAATGAGATCGGGCATATATACATATCCTACCCGTCCGTTTTGGATAGATGCTTTCCTTCCTAGGTGTAAGGGATATCTTCTCTGGGACAGTGGCAACATCCCCGTCAGTGCGATAATTAACCTTTTGGCTCAGCATTTTATTCCAGAAGCTTCCAAGGATGCGGGGTTAGTTTGTGGACCAATTTTTTTTTATTTCTCCTATTTATGTCAATATGACTATTTCTCCCCTATCCCCAATGATGCCAGATCTCTGACATTTCGGTATGGAAATTCGCTTTCGGTAACTTGTTCACGGAGAGCTACATTTCCATCGGATAACTTTGCACATGAGTAGAGGATGCCGGGGGTGGTTGACCTCGATGTACAGAAAATACCAGTAGGGGATGATGTAGACATGGATGAGCAGGAGGATGTCAGGGGTAGACAGTAAGAGCAGCATCCCGGGCCCGGGCCCGGTTCCTTCGCTGATTGGGGTGAGATGAGGGCATTTCTAGAGTGTCAGTAGAAGCGATATGCTTATGAGGATAGGAAGACTCATGACTGATATGCCTATGAGGACCAGAGGTTCAGGAGCTGAGAAGCATTTGAGGATAGGCGGTGGGCGGAGTATGGTGATACCTTAGAGGAGTTACGGGACACACATGTCACGATGGACAGCCGCCAGAGACAGATGGAGCCCTGGATGCAGCAACAGCAGGGACCTCAAGCTTATGTACTTGTGGCGGATGAGCATTATACATTGATGCTATCCCGTGCAGAGGCCCGAGAGCATAGGCGTGCATCTAGATGGGGTTCGGTTCCTGATGTGTCTAGTTCGTAGTCTCAATCAGTTGAGCAGTGGCAATATCCGGATTGGCAGTGGCAGCCGTGGCAGTGGCCACCTCAGTGATGGTACCATTTTCCCCCTCTTTTACGCTTTTACTATCCTTGCACTTTTATTGTTCCACATTGAGGACATTGTGTTGTTTAAGCGTGGGGGAGGGTTTGTATTGTGTATAGTACGCATTTATTTTTCTTTTTATTTCAAAAAAATTATAAAAAAATAGAGAGGCTAAGTGAAAACCCGAAAGGGCGCTTAGGCAAAATGTGAGAATTTGAAATGTATTGTCATATACTCACCGGAGTGGCATCATAATGGGGGTTTGGAGTCTCGGGTAGGACCTTTGATGTTGGAGGTTCGGTTAGTGGGTAATAGGTTAGAAACCCTTGTTTTGTTTTTGGATCTATAAGGGGGAGTAGGTGCTAGATACGAGGTGAGTTTTACGCGAGACCACTACCCGACCAAAAACTTATTTTTATGAGGGAGACTTGGAGTGTGAGACTAGCATGGGGGAAATTTAGGATGTTTTAGTTCCCCGTGGCTTTTATGAGTGAGCCTTAGTCCGGATACGGTTATATTTTACTATACGGAGTTTGTATCGGGCTAAAGTCATTGATTTTCATTACTTCTTTTCTAGAGTTATATGGGGACGGAGTTTCTTATACTCCGAGCTTGGTGGTTGACTATTTGACTGAGGAGGTTAGAGGAGACTAGGGGTCATTTTCTCCCATGCTACGCTATTAGACCGGAGTTTAGAGTGGGGTTAAGATATTACTCAGGGACGAGTAATGGTCTAAGCGTGGGGGAATTTGATGTGGCAGATTATGTACTATTCATTTCCTTAGTTTTCCATGTATTTCACTTCATTTTGATGTATCTTATTCTAGTTTTGATGTAATTTGGGATAATATTGTAATTTGGACGTTATTGTACTCCGGGGGCATTTTAGTCTTTCTTTACTTTATATCCGGATGTAATCTTTTTATACGAGCTTCAAAGTGAAGTCCCAAGTGTCAAGAAAAGTCAAGGTACAAGTCAAGTCAAAGTCAACCATGGGGTGGAATCGCGAGACGAAACTAGCAAATTGAAGAAAACAAAGGAGCATAATTTTTGCCTTTACACGAGTCGTGCAATATTTCCCGTCTGTCCTTTTGCGCAGACTGTCACACGCTCCAGGCTGACTTACACGACTCGTGCACACCTACACAAGTCGTGTAAGTAAGCCTAGAGCGTGTGACAGTCTGCGCAAAAGGACAGACGGGAAATATTGTTTTTATTTTATTTTATTTTATTCTTTTCCTTTTTATCTTTGTAATAGACTAAGGTATTTAAACTAATTTAAACATTAGATTAGGGATTGTCCTTTTTACTTTTTATCACGTTCTTTATTTTTTTTGGAGCTTTGTGAACCTTCATGGAGAACCAAACTCCATTACTTTGGACTAGCAATAACCCCGTGCTTCGCACGGGATTTGTAGTACCGACTGATCATTTGATAATTTATAAATGTGAAAGGTATTTTTTGTAAAATATTTTCTGAAAGATAGTATAAAGTAATAATCTTTCAATGAACCAATTAGTAGTTTATGAATATAAGGATGTCTTTTGATAAAAAATTATATGGAGGGATAGAAAGTGTGCATGTGTCTATAAAAATTTAACTTATTACAACCAACCTGATATTTATAATCAAAATTTATAAATTAATTAAAATATATTGAATAATTATCTCTTTAAGGATTAAAATACAAATGAAGTAAATTAAGTATTGCCATAAAAAATTGAATCACTAAACAATAATAAATTTAATAAAAAAAAAAAAAAAAAAAAAGAAGTTCTAATTGAAAATAGATGTGGAGTTCAATTAATATAGTAACCCATTTTTACAACATAATACTTGCAATTGTATTATGTTGATATATACATAATCTGCATTAAAATCAAGATGAAGTAAATTAAGTATTTTCATCATGGCATGAATGATTACATTCACACTACATTGACCTTTCAATTATTCCAACTACTCCAAAACATAATGATCTACAGTAAAAAATTAAGAATGAATTAAAGCTAGTAAACATAAAAAAAAAATATATAAAAATAAATAAAACCCAAAATTAACTCTTAAATAAATTTATGATAAAAATCAAATAAATAGACATAGAAATAAACACATATTATTACAATAAGTTTTAGGTATTCTCATTTTTTCATAAAATTAAAAATTTCAACAAAAAATTAATGTGAGGAAAAGAATTGCAAAAAATGAACTTTCATATTATATAACCAAGAACTTGAGTGGTCAATTATATCATTTTTAAACGTTCCATTTACAACAATAGAAAGACAAATGCATTACAAAAATGTTAAATACTTTTTTCGTCCAAAAATGAACTCATTTTCTTTCTTAGTTAAGAATAAATTCAAACATTTTTTGGAGACAAAAGTAGTATAATATACCTCAAGGTTGAGTTTTGAGCAATAGTATCACAAACGCATTGCATTGCTTGGTTGATAAATATATGCAACGGTGGCCGATTGCATGCGACACCTTTGCATAACCTCCTTATATTTCAATCTTGGTAAGAGAAAGAGAGAAAGAGAGAGAAGAAAACAGAAAAAATCACTAAAGAAAATTAAGGACATATATGTATTCAAAATAACATATGACAATACTATTGTAAATAACTTTTCCAAATAAGTTAATGAAATACACATAGATGGATAAAGTAAACTCATATTTTCTCCGTCTCAAAATATATATATATATTCTTTTGATGAATAGAATAAATAAAATTTTGTTTTGGACGGAGGTAATAGTATAATCGAAAGAAAATTGTAATATTTGCGAAAATGTAGAGGTGAAACTTACTCACTGTTGCAAAAGGGAAAAATAATGCTTTCTTCCTCATCCAATTTGTTCAAAAATGTTCTTCCCAAACCTAATGAAAGAAAAAGGAAAAAAATGTTAGAAAATAGTTAAAGCCAAAATCATATAGTACATAGATATAGAGAGAGAAGGTTAAATAAATTGTGGAAACAAATGACATGAATATATAAAGAAAAAAAGAAGTATGAGGAAGTCTATAATGTCATACAACAATAAAAATGAATTTTTCCTTCTATTTTTTTATATTCTCCGCAAAGACCATATTCCTTCCAAAGTGAAGAGTCATTTAGATCATTTTATCTTCAAATTAATGTTGGTATTGAATGGGGAAATGCAAAAGATATGTTTTAAATAAATATATTTAATCTTTTATATTTTTTATCAGGTTCTTTTGTAATTCATACACCAACTTAAAACAATGCATGATATTCAAAGCCATTGAATTATGAAAATTTGATTAGTTGAAAACTGAAAAGTTACTTCTTAATGATCTTATTGTTTATTCAAAGCCATTGAATTATGAAAATTTGATTAGTTGAAATTTGAAAACTCACTTCTTAGTGATTTTTTGTTCTTTAATGCATCCACTACCTGCCTAGTCTAATATTCTATATACAAGAGTATATGCTCAATAAGATATGACCTACCTAGTCTAATACTCTCTACATAAGAGTATACTCCCTCTGTCTTTTTAGTCTGTTCACTTTTGGTCAACGGGAGTAAACTTTGACCAAACATTTAATGTCAATCTAACAACCCTAATGAAATTTTAAAAATTATTATTGATAAATTAAATGATTATTATCAATTACAATTTTTAGAATTTCATTAGGATGATTAGATTGACATTAAATGTTTGGTCAAAGTTTACTCACGTTGACCAAAAGTGAACAGACTAAAAAGACAGAGGGAGTATGTTCTATAGATATCATTATCTTCTTATACAATCACTAAATTATCTAGTTTCATATCTATGGTTATTACCTTTTATTTTAACCTAGGTAGGAAAATGCCAAAAGCCTCCAAGATTGCAAAGGCCATATTACATGACATTTTCTAAATTAAGAAAAACCCAATTTGTGGCTTATGTGTCATTCACATGGATAATTTCACCAATTTTAAAATACTATAAGTATATATTTTAGTTCATGGACCATTTCATTTCGGGAAATCAATTGATACTTAATTTTTTTTCGTATTCTATAATAATTCAATGGCTTTGAATAATATGTTGTCTATTGATACATGAACAATTTCAATGCCTTAAGTCATCTAATAATTCATGTCTTTTAATGACTTGTTGCATTAATAAAATATAATTATCTTATGATGAATCTAACATTTGATTTCAAACGACTTATCATATTCAACTACTCATTGAAATTAGATTGCATCTTTTACGACTTATTATATGAACATATATTTATTAGATGTTTTAATTGTTAATTTAATGTGATTCATAATAAAATACTTTTGATGATCCAAATTCAACTACTCATTCATTTCCTTTTAAGAATTATAACATATAAAAAAATTAATTCATGATGAATCTAACCTAATATTTAAAAGTCACTTCTTAATGATCTTAGTTGAAAACTAAAAAGTCAATTCTTAAATTAATGTATCCATGACCTACCTAGTCTAATACTCTATATATAAGAGTATATGTTCTATTAGGTATCATTCTCTTATTATAGAATCACTATAAAGAGAAAATGATTCAATATGTACATATTTATATTCTTATTGTATATGAATTACCCATTTACATATCTATGGTTATTACATCTTATTTTAATCTATGTAGAAGAATGTCAAAAGCCTCCATGATTGCAAAGATAATATTACATGGCATCCTCTAAATCAAGATAAATCAATTTGTGGCTTATGTGTCATTCTCATCGTTGGTTTCACCAACTTTAAAATACTATAAGTATCGATTTGAGATATTGATCCAGATTTTAATTCTATTGAGGTATTTCTTTTTCCCAATTAATTCTTATTCATAATCTTGTTTGTATTGATTTAGATTGATAGTTATGGTTTGTAAATTTGGCCAATTCACTAGTCCTTATTATTGATCTTTGCTAGATTACTCTGTTCTGTGCCAGAATTAGGGTTTTCACCGTATCATCTTCACGAATTGTGTATGTGTCATAGCAATTCGGGAAGTAGGCAAGATTTCACGATTATCTAATTAACATTAGAAAGCGTTCTTGATCTTAGGCTCTTAAAACATCATTAATTAATCTTTAGATCTTTTCTGTGTCAGTTTAGATTTAATTTTAATTAGGGTTTCTAGTGAGTGTGCCATTGCTAATGACTAATTTGAAAGAAGAGACAGAGATTGAAATACATCTCGTGATCAAGTGAATAAGATTAACGTAGTAAAGAATTATCAGTGATATTAGAATTAAAAGCCGGGGATAGTATCAAATCTGAAGTACTTTTAAATCATTGTTTTCAACCATCTTAGTTTATTTTCCCGTTCTTAGGATATAATAACAACAATCCTCAATCCTCCAATCTGGTTAAGTGACTATGATGCAGCGGAATACAACCTAGATCAACCGTAATGGAAGATCTCGAATAAAACAGAAGATGAGTAATATCAACAAAATTACAGTGAAGTATCGTTTCCCAATTCCTCGTTTGGATGACATGTTGGATATGCTTCGGGGTTCCAAAGTCTTTTCCAAAATTGATTTAAAGAGTGGTTATCATTAAGTACGTGTTAGGCCCGGAGATGAGTGGAAAACTGCTTTCAAAACGAAGGAATGATTATATGAATGGTTGGTAATGCCTTTTGGTTTGTCTAATGCGCCTAGTACTTTCATGAGATTGATGCAATTTTAATGGAAAAATTTTTGGTGGTATATTTTGATGACATATTAATTTATAGCAAGACAGAGGCCGAGCACCTTGAGCATGTGCAAACGGTTTTGCAAGTTTTACGGGAGAATGAGTTGTATGTGAATCTCAAGAAGTGTTGTTTCATGTTAGACAAATTGTTGTTCTTGGGATATGTGGTCACTGCAGACGGAATTCAGGTTGACGAAGACAAAGTCCGTTCGATTCGAGAATGGCCTACACCTACAACGGTTAGTGAGGTACGTAATTTTCATGGTCTTGCAACTTTCTATTGGTGTTTCATTCGTAATTTTAGTCTATTATGGTCCCCATTACTGAATGTTTGAAAAATGGGAAGTTTTTTTGGGGTGACGAAGTAACTACTAGTTTTGCTTTGATCAAAGAAAAATTGACTAGCGCTCCTTTACTAGTTTTACCCGATTTTTCTAAACCGTTCGAACTTGAAACGGATGCTTCAGTAGTAGGCATAAGGGCTGTTTTGATTCAGGGTAAGAGACCGGTGGCTTTTATGAGTCAAAAGTTGGAGGAAGCAAAGCGAAAATGGAATACATATGAGCTTGAGTTCTATGCAGTGGTCCAAGCTATTAAGCATTGGGAGAAATATTTATTACATCGTGAGTTTATCCTTCATATGGATCATGAAGCCTTGAAGTTCATGAATGGTAAGCAGTCTTTTAATCGTATGCATGCTCGATGGGTGTCTTATTTGCAACAGTTTACTTTTGTTATTCAACACAAAAGTGGGCAACATAATAAGGTAGCCGATGCCTTGAGTCGTTGAGCAAGCTTGTTGGTGACCATGCATAATATTGTTGTGGGGTTTGACTGTTTGAAGGGTTTATACGAAACTGGCGCGGATTTTGTGGACGATTGGGCCAAGTGTAGAGATGGCAACTCGGTTGGTTTGTTTTTAATACAGGACAAGTTCTTATTCTTCAAAGATAAATTGTGCATTCCCCAAGGGTCAGTTCGCGAGAGTCTTGTTTCGGAAGTGCATAGCAGCTGCATCAGACTAGTACGCAACAATCATTATTTTTCGTGGATCGAGTTTGACTTACTTTAATTACATTATTAGTGGCCGAGTTTCGGCCTAATTTAATAGGCGTGCGACTAAACATACCATTTTAGCAAATAGTTTGAGGTTTGAGAGGACTGTTATTTTGAAATTATTTATTTTAAAATGAATTATATGAGAAAAAAATCTACGCGAGAGTATAAAGTGGGAAACTGGGAATAGTACTAAGGAAACCGGAGTAATACCTCTATTTCTTATCCGTAACTGTGTTGGGGAAAGGCAAGCACGAAAATGGAAGCGGCAGCAACCTCCCTATTCAGTCCTTCGTCGGCAACTGCTTACTCCATCAAACCAAAATCTTCCATTCAACCCTCTCCTCCATGGGCTTGGAATGTGTGCCGCTTCCCTCAGAAAACCAAAACCGGAATGCTCCTCTCCTTTCGCTCTCCTGCTCTAGCTGCCGCCGGCCAAATTCTGGAGAAATCTTCCACCGGCGACTATAACTCAGCTTCCTCCTCTTCTTCTCCGGTTTCTGCCTCTAGAGATTCTTCGCTCCCCAAAGTCGACAAGAGTGGCAGGTTCTGCAGTCCCAGAGCCGCCAGAGAGCTCGCTCTGTATGTACTCCTCTTTTCTTCTGTATATTGTTGATGTTGAATTGCATATTTTCTGTTGTTGGGTTTCTGTTTGTTAGTCCAATTACATTTTATTTTGCGAAGATGAGTATTTTTTCTCTCTAAATGTAGGTCCATCATATATGCCGCTTGTTTAGAAGGTTCTGACCCTGTTCGCCTATTCGAGAAGCGAATTAACGCCAGAAGAGGTATTTCCTCTCCCTCATTCTCTCCCCAAAATTGTACTGTATTCAGTAATACAGTATTTCTTACAAAATTTCTGTAGTTTTTGAAAATATAGAGATATGTTTGAAAATCTATGATTTTCTTTTAGGTTATAGTTTAAAAATTTGAGTTCTAAGCTTTATTATTTCTCGGATAAGCAAACCAGAAAGTTAAACAAATTATTTGTTTTTTGTTTTGGATGCATTCTCTAAAATGTCATGGCTAGACTAAAGTAGTACTATGTAAAACCTTATGTATTTGATGTTTGGAGTTTGTCTCAAACCGAATGGCGTGTACAATTGTGTTCAGAAACAGGGTACGAATTTGATAAAGCATCATTGACGGAGTACAACCACATGAGCTTTGGAGGACCCCCCATCGTTACTCGCACAGTTGAAGAAGCCAATAATCTTCTGCAAATTGATGACAAAGCTTCTAAAATCGGTAATCATTCTTTAAGAAAATGGAAACCCACACCTTACAATTGTTTGACGTTCATCATGTGGTTCAATACCTTCTATAAGCTTGAATTTCCGCGGTGACATGAAAATTCATTTCATGACCGTTAAGTCATGAAATGAATTTTCCTTGGCAAATGCCTATGCACTTGGGCTGGATACCTCCAAATACTTTATTGTCTGAATCACGCGTATCCAATCACATTTTTGGGTGCTGACTAATTCAGTTTGAGCTGGGTTCCCCTGCCAAGTTTTAAGCCAGTTGCATCACCAGGGCTCAGTCTCTTGGAACTTGTATTTGCTTCTCGATTCCTATCCAAAGTGTCCCCCCCCCCCCCCAAATCCCAATCCACGGAGCTTCCTAAACTGGACCATGTCTTTGGGAGTTCAGTTTCAATTTGCGAATGCTCTTTTTCTTGTCACGTTGCACACTAAACTATGGTAATTCCCTCAGCTAAGGTCCACGAACTTTAACTGCCCTATAATGCTTCAAACATGTATAGTTCTTCCGGTAGAGCAAGCTCAACACCAAACTAGGACATCCCCTTTTTTGGGACAGCTCCAAGTTGAACTCGGGGCACTTTATGGGGAGTGAACAAAAAGAGTCCAAGCAGTGGCGCAGCCTAACCTGAGATTCCAACTAAGAAATAGGGGTATTCACACGTAGAGTATGGCATCTGTTAGATAATACTCCCTCTGTCCCAGAATGATAGTCCCCCTATTTTCATGGGTTTTACGAAGGAACTTTGAGTAATAATTAAGGTTACTTTTAATTATTCTAATAAAATTTTTGAAATTGTTCTTGATCCACCATTATAAATACTATTAATATCAATTTTTAGATTCACATTAATATAATTATAAGTAGCATTTATAACTGCTCAAAGTTCCCTCGTAGTAACAATGAAAAAAGGTGGACTATCTTTCTGGGACGGAGGGAGTATTTAAGAATTCTGGGGGTGGGGGTGGGGGCAGGGGAGACTGAGAGTTGGTGCCATCACATTAAAATAGAGAATACTCCTAGGAGTCCACAAGGAAGATTAACATCTGGAGAACTGTTATGACAAGTTGGCCAGCTTCTGTAGCCAGGTTATAGGGAGTTCACCTTCTTTGATGTGGCATTCTGCATTCTTGCTAGCCCTGCCTTTACCCAAATAGTGACATAATACCCAGGAACTGCCCTGGTTGTCCAGTTGTGAGGGATTACCCACGAGTAACCCCCTCCCCCCCCCCCCCCCCCCCCCCCGCCCCGCCCCCCCACCCATTTGAAACTGCATGTTGAACTTTCAGTTTCCATATGTAATGATCATGACTTGCTAGAGTGGTTTATAGATGCTAGAATCCAGATGCATTGTTTCTGAGTTAGCAAAATTACTTTTTTTTTTTTTTCTCTTGTCCACTTTTACTGTTAATTTTCATTACAGTATGAATGTAGTTATAATGATTATTATTATTTTAATTCCAGAAGCAGAAGTCCTTTCAGCTCCTCCAAAGTTGGTCTACAGTAAATTAATTCTGCGGTGAGCCCCTTGCATAAGTAATACTCCCTCTGTCCCGGAATGATAGTCCCACTTTTTTAGTGGTTAATTTGATTTTGACCAATAATTTACATTAAATGAAATATCCTAATGAAATTCTAAAAATTGTTATTGATAGTATTTTTAATGGTGTACTAATAATAAGTTTTAAAATTTCATTCGGATTACTACTTTTTTTCTCTCTTTTTTTTTTGGTGAAATTTAATCAAAATAACCGCTAAAAAGTGGGACTGTTGTTCCAGGACGAAGGGAGTATAACTTTTTCAATGCTTGCAATTATGATTGCTTTTACCGGATTAAATTGAAAACCTTTCTTCTCTTACAATGCAGCTTGGCACGGAAACTTTTGGTGGCAGTTGTAGAGAAGTGGGATAGCAATGTGCTTTCTATTGAGAAAGTTGTTCCCGCCAATTGGAAGGTTTGATACGATATGCAATTAACTGCCGAAAATGCCTAAAAGATTATGCTGTTCTTACGTTGTTGCATTATTTTCTTTGATCTCTTGCAAAAGTTAGTGAGAGTTATGAATTCACGGCTTGCGCTTCCCCTTATTTCTGCATTAATGACTTTAAGAGGGGTTCTCTTCTGAATTAACTATTGTACAAGTATGTTTGCAATTGCAGTTCCTACATGTATCCCCTTATATGATTCTATCATTGGTTTTAATAACATGAAGGCAATGCTTGCTCATGATACTGTTTTGTGTTCTATAACTAACAATAATGCCTTGTGATTTTATTTTTTTAAATTTCAGAATAGACCAGCGGGTAAAATTTTGGAGCTTTCTCTTCTTCACTTAGCAATGTCTGAAATAAGTGTGGTTGGAACCCGTCACCAGATTGTTATCAATGAGGTTCTTGTTCTCTTATATGCTCAAGTATGAGCAAGTGATTTTTTTTCTCTCGCGTATTTTTGGATCATGTAAAAATTTGTGTGGCTATTGTTGTTGTAGGCAGTTGATCTTGCAAAACGTTTCTGTGATGGGGCAGCTCCCCGTATAGTTAATGGGTGCCTCAGGACATTTGTGAAGGATCTTGAAGAAAGTTCCAAGGCTGAGAATGACTTGGCAGCTCCAGCAGGTGAGTCGCAAAACTGAGGAGTTTTTGAGGCATATATATAGAGATTTGGACCTATATATACAAGGGTCAAGGCTTGGTTGACACTAGAGAGCTAGGCTTGACTTGGGGAAGAATGGCTCTCCCTCTCTCCCTTCAGCTGTGGAACAAAAGTGGGAGTGACAGAACTGAGGTGTACATGGTAAAATTGCTATATGTGATGAATGGGAAAGCATAATTGATGTAATTTGGATTTCCCTCAGTGGTTTAAGTACTGCTCCGTTCTGAAATGATGTTCCCGCTTTTTTTGTTATTTATTTAAATGAACATTGAGCAATAATTATATTATCCCTGTCCCAAAATGAATGACAGATGTACTCTTGGATCAAGAGCAAATAGAGTTATTCATTTTGGGACGGAAGGAGTATCTTCAATAACGAATGACAGAATTTGATCCGGTGCAAACACGGTTATTCCTTTGGGACTGAGGGAGTATGTTAATCTGATATTCAGTCCCAGCAAGCAGGTAGGCAGGCCGCTACATGTTGGAGTTTTGTGGATGGTTGATAATGCATAGCTTTTATAGTTGTTGTTTGCATAATTGCATACTATTGTTTTATTTCCAGTTGTACCAAAAAAAAAAAAAAAAATTGCATACTATATCAGGCAATTATGCCTCTGACTCTACCTTTGCCTTCCCCATATTACTCTTAAAACTTTTGAAGGTTCGATTGGTCTATATTCTGGAAAGTTATACTCCCTCAGGCTTTGTTTCTAAGCAAATAATATAAAATTTTGGTATCTTTAAAAATCATCAAATTAAATTAAATATAAATGTGAATGTATACATATTTAATCAAAAACAATTTTAATCAATCCTCCGTTTTCTTAAATATTTAAAATAAGTGCATATTTTATTGACATTTAATATCTAAATCACAATTCATTTTTAATATAATATTAATACAATCCAACTAATGTAAGTATTTTTCTTTTGAACCCAACATAAACTTTGATTCATAGCAAATGGATGGAAATCTATGTATATATATTAAAGTTGGTGAGGAGAGTTATGGGTTTGACATGTATACATGTTTTAGTAAAAGCCTGAATTTGGAGAAGCCACATCAACATCATCCTAAAATGTAGGAAAAGGCTACACTTACATCAAGTGTATCTATACATCACAAATAAAATAATGCCAAGTGTGTGTGTTAATGGCATTTTCTGTAATTATTTCAAAGAATGATGATAAATCTATAACCAGATAGTGCATGTGTCACACATATATTGGTAGTGTATATACACCAAGTGTAAATGTATCATCTTCCTAAAATGTAATGACTTTTGATATTCTCATTCTTAGCTAATACTATTAGTTAATCATATTAGTAATTATATGAGTTAATTATTACTATTAATCGTATAAGTTAACCATTACTATTAACAATATTAGTTACAATACAAGTTAAATATTACTATTAATAGTATTAGTTAACTATAATAGTTACTATATTAGTTAACTATTACTATTAATAATATTAGTTAACTATAATAGTTACTATATATAAGTTAATTATTACTATTAATAGTATTAGTTAACCATAATAGTTACTCTATAAGTTATTTTTTATTATTAATAGTATTGGTTAACTATAATAGGCTACATACATTAACTATTACTATTATTAGTATTAGTTAATTATAATAGTTATTATATAAGTTAGATTATTAATTTTTAATATTAATTAATCATAATAGTTACTATATCAATTAACTATTACTATTAATAGTATTATTTTATTATAATAATTATATTAATAATTATTATATAGATTAATCATTGCTATTAATATATATTAACTATTACTATCAATAGTATTAATTAATTATAATAGTTATTATAATAATAGTAATCATATAGATTAATTTTATTATTAATAGTATTAGTTAAAATGATGATTACTATATTAGTTAACTACAGTTAAAATATTTTTTAAGACATAGTATTGGTTTCCCGTGCAGAGCACGGGTTACCCGTTAGTGCAATTCGATAAAGGCAGGAATTTCATTCCAAATGTAAGGGAAACTGTTAGAAATATGCTTTCAAATCAATGGTCACGACAAGTCGAGATAATTTTTGGGACTTGAATTGGCAAAGAAAAGAGAGAAAAAAAAAACGAAGCTGTGCTTGCACGACCGTGCAAGGGATAACACTCGGCCGTGCAACAGAGGGTTTGAGATCCTGATGAGTAAATAGCCTTTGGCACGGCTGTGCCGAAACAAGTTACTCGGCCGTGCAAACTTATTAGATCAGGCGTGGAACATTGTTGTTTGGCAAAAGTCGGCCAAACGGTTTTAGGCCCAACAACAACAAATGTGGTTGACGTGCTTTAGTGTTTAATGGTTGGTTGATACTATTAGGATTCCGTCCTAAATATTTGGTATTATATTAGCATAAGGAATTGTTCAAGAATTAATAAAGTAATTTTTTTCTAAATATTTGGCATTATATTAGTATAAAGAATTGTTCAAGAATTAATAAAGTAATTTCTTAATGCGAATGGAGTTGCTTTGTACATGAAATAATATTTCTCTTCTTTTGAGTTTTAGGTATTTATAACTATAAATACTACCATCTCCCCTAGCATATTTTTTGATCAGTTACTTTTTTGAGATACAAGTAGAGATCTATAATTCTAGATTTAGGTTGATGGAAATATTGAGCTCAATAATTCGTGCAACTAGATTAGTGAGATAGTATTTTGTAATCACCATTGAAAGTAATATATTCTCCTTCCGCCCGTGGACGTAGCCAAGTTGGTGAACCTCGTAATATTCTTGTGTTTGTTTTCGATTATTTCGTTTTACGCCATCTTTCTTATTTATTGTTCTAACAATTGGTATCAGAGCTGACTGGTTGAGAGATCTAGGGTTTTTACTGCAGATAGGAAGATGGGTAACTGATTTGAATAATCGATCGACAAGTTTAATGGGTCAAGGATCTGAGTCATCGACCGACTAGTTGTGAATCCCAAGCCTCATTTTTCACCACTGACTGTCTGACTCTTTCGGATTTAAGAATATAATCAATAGTGACACGATAATTGGACCACTAATTTGTGATCTTTTTTAGATCAGTTATATGAGAAACCAACTCATCGTTTCTACTTTCTAGCTAGGGCTGTTATGCGAACCGAGCCGGCTCGAGCTCGACTTGGGATCGGCTCGAAAAAGCTCGAGTTCGTCTCGATAAGCTAATTTAACTTAAATTTTTATTTTCGACCGGCTCGATAAGATCTTTAAACACATTTTTATAGAAAAAAGGCATAAGCTCGAGCTCGACTTGGGATGAAGGCTATGCTTGGTAGATGAAGAAGAAGGTACAAATGTAACGGGACTAGTGTTCTTATTAACGGGTGTTAGTGTATTTCACGAATTTTAATTTTCTTCTAACGTGGCTTGTTTATTTAGGATGTGGCATTGGCATTCTCGTTATGTTTTTAACGCCGTTAGTGTATATTGCATTATTTGTAAAAAATGTCAATAGTATTTATCATTAAGATGTCACTAAGTAGTACTCCCTCCGTCCCATACTTATTGATAATAAATGGGAGTGCACGGGGATTAAGAAAATATGTTGGAAAAGTAAGTATTGTGAGTAGGTAGGAGAGATAAAATAAGTTAGTGGATAGTTGTTGTGAGTGGATAGGAGAGAGAAAAGTGAACATTTTGAGTAAGTAGCAATAATTATGAGACACCCAAAATAAAAATTAGTAGCGATAACTATGAGACGGATGGAGTATATAATATAGATTGTAAACAAAGTGAAAGTACATTGGTTAGTCATTTGGCCATTTCAATAATGTAGGAGTATTTCCAAAAGAAGTGAGTTGTGGCCCAAAATAAGAAAAAGAAAGAAAAGGCCCATAATATGAGAGATGGCAGCGGCGGCCCAAAAAGAGGAAAGGCAACCTGAAATACTACTAGGGTTTTTAAATCCCCTTCCGCCAGCCAGAGGCGATGCCTCAAATCCAATCCACTTTCTCTATATAAACTCTCAGTCAGTGAGTCGGTCTTATCGTACGCCGGCCGGAATTTCATCCTCTCACCTCAGGGCGCTTATTCCGTTCCAAATCTCTCTCTCTCTCTCTCTCTCTCTCTCTCTCTCTTATATATTCAGGTTTTTTTTTCCTGTTCTTATATTGATATATGTCTGCTTAATATTGCAATTTCTTGATATTGTTTAATAGTGGATCAAGGAATCTATCCTTAGGCCATATTGAAATTCTTAATCAATATCATGAAAGCATTAAACATGCTTTTATGTGTCTCCCTTTAGCTCTAAACTTTCCCCTTTTTCCAGGGAATTTTTGGTGACGAGGTAGATACATTCATATTTCTTTCTTTCCCTATTTTTTTTTTATTTTACGTTTTGATGAGTTAATTATTAGTTTTATTGGCCGGTGATGCAAGAAAAATATTTGCTACTCTTGATTGGGGAATATTTCCTCATCTGATGATTCTTATTCCACCAAGATCTCTGAGGCCTCCTAATCTTACTATTTTTCTTTGTTTTTATTCTTTTAACTTGCTTTTACTGATTATTATTCCTCAATTGTTCATGATTTGAAAACCGTTTGGTATTATAAAATCCTAATTGTTTATCATTTGATTGTTCCATTTTCTGGTCTTTTTAATTTTTATTTAAAATTAAGTAAGTGTTTAGATTAAGGGTTGGTCTCTTGTGCAACCGCCGCACCATTATGCGAACGCTTCATGGAGCTGAGCTGTTTAATTTAATATGTTTTTGCCCCCAATTTTTTTCTGCCATCAACCAAAGTAACACTTTTTATAGCGAAATGTAACATTTTTTTTTTTCAAATTTAATATTTTTTTCTTTTCAAAATGTACCATAGTTTTGCTACGATAGATTAAAGATAACATAAAATTGATAATTAAACTAATGTAACATTTTATAATAAATGAATTTAAAAATTTTTATAATGAAATGCAACACTCTTTTTTTCAAAATAATAACATAACATTGACGAAGCTAAACTTGTGTTACATCTTATAATAAATGAATGTAATATTTTTTATTAAGGAATGTAACACTCTGTTTTCTTAATGTAACACTTTTTAAAAATGATTGTTTGGTTGGAAAATGGGTGTGTGGGGAAGTGGATCTGGATCGGGTCGGGCAGGCTTGACCCGCGGCACCACCGCACCAGTGTTGCCCGTCTGATTTGAGAATTTGTTTTAGATTAATTGATTTTTAATAGTAAATTGTGGATTAACTAATTTTTAGTAATTCTCACTCAGTGTTGTTTATTTTTATTACTTCCTAAACAAGTGTTATTCTTAATAAATGAGTCATTTTGAAAATATTCAATTCATCAATAAGATGTAATTTTTCTTTCACTGTTCACTGTTGACAAGTCTATTTATTCAACTGATTATTGGAGAAGTATACGGAGCCTCATTTTTCTTACTTGTCACTGGAAAGAGTAATGCAACGGTAAAAAAAATAAGCTCACAAAATTTTGCTGGTAAAATGTGTTATTGATATTTTATTAGTTGCATCGATAGTGTACCCGCAACTTTTAATTAAAAATATCAATAAATTATTACACTTAGAATTTTGTGAGTAAGTTCTTGTGACTTTTTAGTGCCTCAATCATTACTCCACCGGAAATGAGAAGGAGAGAAAGTTGGCCCAAAAGCTAGAGAATAATCAGAGAGTTGGAATTTGTTGTTGCAATTGATTCACAATCATTCTAAACATTATAGCCTAACTTGACGTTGTTAGCTTGACCAGCCAGGGAGTTAAGCTAATTAAGGAGAGGAGGCGGCTCACAAATAACAAATACTGTCTCAGAATAAAATCTCTTATTTTTAATTTTCATTTATTCTAAAATAAATATCATTTTTTTAATATAATATAAAAATAGGACATGAAGTTTGGTGCAAAAAACGTTTCTTAAATTAGGAAAACATATTCGTTTAATTTTTTTTTAGGAAAACAGTACTTATCATTCTTAACGTTGATCCTAAAAACAGAACGTAGCCTTTAAAGTTATAAAAAAAATGTTTTTCACATAACCACTGAAAGGACATAATCATAAGCAACCTGCGTAGCACTCATCTCCCCTTCTTTTTGGTACACCTTCTTTTGGTACAAGCTTCATGTCCTTTGAATTGGTCTTTTCCTACTTTCACACTTGCCCAGAAAACACGCATGTGAGCTGGACCATACGAGATAGTTTCATATGTCGGTATATCATAATTCATTTTCAGAGCCAAGTCATGCAAAAACGATTTGTAGTCGCGTTCTTCATGTGATAGATTAAAAACAAATGAGTTTCCTCTGAAATTACGTAAACACATGAAAAGTATTAAAGATTGCCATAAAATGATCATAAGATAAAATGCTAGCTTCTTGCTCATCATTAAACAATTCTTCTAAAGTAACTTTTGCAACAACTTTTTCAGCATCATTTAATGTGGAGAAAGCAACGGGGGTCTCGTAAGTAGTTTCACAAATGGTAACCTTTTCTTTGACCACTCTCTCTCAATCTTTGACCACTTTCTTCATCCTCTACACTTATAATATTCCCTCTACTTTGTTCTTCTACTCCATTAATCTTCTCCCTCCCTCTTGAATACTAGTACTACCTCTTGTAACTCTCTTTCTCCATGGCCACTACTAACCCTTGTAAGTTCTATCTCTCTCTCACATAAAAAACTATTACCTCTTAAATGCTTTAATAATGATTGATTTTTTTTTTGTTTGTGAGAAACATTTTTTTCCATTTATGTGATTTGTTTTTGTTAGAATAGGCAAGGAACATGTTTTTTTAGTTATATTCTCATCTTTACTTTAGTGTACCTCTTGAATGTGCATTTTTTTACGTGTATTACATTCATTTGTGAAACTTCTGAATGTAACTTACTTGTTTTACGTGTAAAACGTTTATATAACGTAATAGATAGATCACTTATGTAACAAAATGTAACCTTTAACGTAAAATATCCAAAGAATGTAAGTTACGTGTTGTACGTTTATACAACGTGAAAATGTTCGAATTACCTGCTGATTTATTATTGAATGATAGTTGTTTTGTGTTTCAATTTACTAGACGGGATAAATTTAATATTGGAAGGAGGTGAAAAACTTATTAAGCAGATAATCTCTGCGAAAAAAAGAAAGGAGCCTATAAAAAAACCGATTAACCTTTGTACACAAGTCCTTATAGATGTTGATGATTGAGAAAGCCAAATTACACCAGAGGCCGCCTTGCCATCTTTTAAATAGATGATTGAGCATAGACTTGAAGCGGAATAAAGTAATTTAAATTACAACAGCAAGTGAACATAACTGCAAAAAATGTTTCTTAAATTAGGAAAACATATTCATTCATTTTTATTTTTTTAGGAAAACAGTACTTAGCATTCTTAACGTTGATCCTAAAAACAGAACGTAGCTTTTAAATTTATACAACAATGTTTTTCACATAACCACTAAAAGGATATAATCATAAGCAACCTGCGCAACACTTATGTCCCCCTTCTTCTTGGTACAAGCTTCATGTCCTTTGAATTGGTCTTTTCCTACTTTCACACTTGCCCAGAAAACACGCATGTGAGCTGGAGCATACGAGATAGTTTCATATGTCGGTACATCACAATTCATTTTCAGAGCCAAGTCTTGCAAAAAGCGATTTGTAGTCGCGTTTTTCCTGTGATAGATTAAAAACAAATGAGTTTCTCTGAAATTACGTAAACACATGAAAAGTATTGAAGATTACCATAGAACAATCATATGATAAAATGCTAGCCTCTTGCTCATCATTCAACAATTCTTCTAAAGCAACTTTTGCAACAGCTTTTTCAGTATCCTTTAATGTGGAGAAAGCAACGGGGGTCTCATAAGTAGTTCCACAAATGGTAACCTTTGCTTTGACCACTCTCTTCATCTTCTACACTTATAATATTCTCTCTCTTTCTCTCTACTTTTTTCTTCTACTCCATTAATCTTCTCCCTCCCACTTGAATACTAGTACTACCTCTTGTAAACTCTCTTTCTCCATGGCCACTACTAACCCTTGTAAGTTCCACAATCATCATTTTTCAGCATCATCTTGATATTCATTTTTTGTCCTGGCTGATTTTTTCATACAAATTGTCTCAGAAACTTTCAATTTGGAACGATTTTTGTCTCTCGTTAAATGGGTGTTCTGATTTTTGACAAAGGCAGATGCCTCACACCTCTTGGCATAATCAAGAAACCCAAAAAAAGTGAAAGGGCTAGAAACTCACCTCTCAGGAATTCGTCTAATGATCTGCGTTGTTTTGGGTTTGGCGACTGAATCCCTCACCATTATCATGCATCCTCTTTTTGTGAGGTGGAATTGAAGAAGGGGTGGGGTGGATGGTGGGTGAGTTTTCCTCTTCAAGTTCCACAATCAGCATTTTTCTTTCTTCAATGTGTGTTACTGATCGATTGAAAGAGGAAGTGACTGCCAATTTTGAATTTAAATCACCCGTAATATTTTTGTGAGGTGGAATTGAAGGAGTATTATTTTATTCATAGAAATTTAAATTTCATAGTAATTTATGTTAAATATTATTTTAAGAAAATAAATAAGTCCTCAAATAACCCTGATTCTTGGTGTCACCCCGAAATTAAGCCCTAATTTTTTTTAATAAAAAAGTGATAAATAGTGCAACAATCAAGCGCTAAATTGTCAACAAACGTTTAAACTTACCAAAAATCCCATTTTATAAACTTTCATATCCTAAAAGTCCCAAAATGTTCAAACCTAACAGCAATTTTTTTTTTTTTTTTTTTTTTTAACCAGGACGGCACATGGGGATTTTATTTCATAAATAAATAAAATAATACAAGAGGGGGACAGCCTCCCGACTTATTACCGTATATGGAGCCGAACCTCAATAATCAAAAAATAACACAAGTCCTTAAAAGTTAAAACCATCTAATAAATAAAATCCTAAAAAATTTTAAACCAAAGTAACATCCTAATTCCTCCATCTTTGAAATCATGAAGCCCACGATGTTGATCCACTCATCCCAACATCCATCAAAAGAGATATCCCAGAAGCCCAAATAAAAAAAGGCCAGCCATCAGCCACCCGTCTAGCTCGACCGAGCGTGAAAAGTTGATCAGCCGTGCTACTCGGTCGAGTATCAAATAATGTTCGACCGATCTCCATCGACAGAATGCTTCGACATGTATGGCACGGCCGATCCCGATAAAAAGCACGACCGTGCTGCTCGGCCGAGTGTTTGCACCCGTGAAGGTTCCCGCTCGCCTTTTTGATTTGAGAGTCGCCACCATATTGTTGTCGGAACACGGACCGTGAGATTCTTGAGTTCGGGGGTTAAGTTATGGATTGGGAAGGTCAAGGAGCACCCAATCCACCCAATCTATTATTGGTCTTGCTTAGGTGTTGTTAATTAAATAAAAAAAAACAAGTAATTAAAACAAATAAAGCCAATAATTAATTTTCTTAATTATTGGAATGTCGGATCATGTGCTTCGAGACCATCTCCATGAATTGGAGAGGCTCTAGGATGATCCTTTTGATGGGATTACACTACTCTAAAAATAGAGAAGTAGGTGAGAAGCAGAGATTAAAAGCGTAGGAGTTTACCTAAAGCGTTCTTGAGATTCCAATTGATGGCCTTGACTAAGGCCTTGATGATCCAAGAGTTTTGTGTTTATTTTGGCTTGAAAGGATGAGTTTTTGATGGTGTTTTGGTGTGAGGGGAGAGTGTTAGGCCCAATTGGTAGGAAAATAGGCTAGAGAGGGGGGGAGGTGAATAGCCTAATTAAAAAATTTCAAAGAAACACTTTTATAAATACAACGTCACTTATTAGTTTGCAAACTATTATCAGTAAGCGCAGCGGAGAAGGTATGACTTGGTTTTTACTCACACAAAATCAGTATGAAAAAGGTTTTGAGAGCTTGGTTTAACACAAAGTGATTCCTAAAAGTTCAATGCAGTTTCAAGAGATTGGTCAATGGAAATTACAATGAATCAGTACAAACATATACGATCTGCCGGTGATAGAGTTCCAATCGGCAAGGATAAAGTAAACAGCAGAGACACAAAGATTTGGAGAGGTTCACAGTGTAAATACTGCTACATCCTCTACCAAGTTTGGTCAGAACTTGGATTTGAGTTAAGAGTACTATTAAATATCTCTAGTCTATTACAAGCACGGCATTGCCGGAAACAAAGACTAAATTCTAAAGATCACTAATGGATCGTAATACAAATCTGACCAAGTGTTTTTGAGCGGCAAGTCCAATGGAACTTGTCTCACTCAGGTGGGTGTGTGAATAACTCAAACAACGTATTCCTTAAATGATCTAGTTCGGGAATACTAACATTGTTGTTGAGTTGGTGCACAAGTGTATGTCCTATTAAATGATCTAATGATTATCTGGACAGAATGTTTGAGTCTCCACTCTTTAATGAATACTCAAAAACATTCAACTCTCTTCAATGCTCTATTTCCACCAACCGTCTTCAATGCTCTAAGTCCTCTATTTATAAAAGGAGTGAATGTCTTGAGTCTTGTAGAAGAAGGCTTGCAATTTGAATATCCAGCTGGGTAGTTGAGGAGCATTAAATGCGTTATCTTTAGCATTAATGGCGAAGATATGGAGTACATGCATGCTTGCAAAAGTCTGATGGGTAAAGACCCCTTTGTCTCAACCGGTTACCTGCAAAAAGCAAGTAGGGACAAAGTATAGCTAAAACTAGCTATGTGTCAGACGGCGCAGTAATCATGACAGAGCAATTTAACAACTTTTTGATAAGACAGTACAGAAAGGACAGAGACAATCAGTAAGTTGATATTGAGTTAGAACAACAAAACCTGACTGTCAGTAAGGTTCAGATTGTCTTTGCTGATTGTTTGAGTCATCGGTAACTTGAGTAGTAAGTTGATCGGCATGTTGAATTCTGGTCTATTGATTGTGCTTCCTTCTGCTGGTTTGCCAAGATTGAAGAGTTGGAATACACCTGTGATGGTCACAAAGAATCCTAAGGGTACCTTACAAAGGTTCTATTAAAATTGGGGGATCCTAAGTGATAACTATGATTGGGATTAAGCAATTCTATGTCCTAAACATATATTTGAACAACAATCTCCTCCTAATTGCTTAAGTCCAATCACCCTATACTAGAACATCTATCTTAGCTTAGTAAAAGAATGGTTTCAACCAATGTCTATTTATTTTCATTCCCTAAGCCAAGTCACACGAGATGTCAAGTAAAGGTAAAGAAAAGAAAAAAAAAATACAAAATGGAAAGAAGGTTGGCATGCTGATTAGTAATGATCAGCAGATGAATAATAATCTGCAAAACAAGGTTAGCATGAATAGCAGCAGATATATTATAAGAACATAACACAAAAATGAGCAAACACACAAATAAATGTTAGCAAATAATTTGTTGGATATATCTTTGAAGATCAGCAGGATATCTATATCATTGGCTATATTGACTTAAGACACGGGAGGGTCTTCTTGTTGATCAGCAGCCTTTGATGTAGATCCAGTACGCTTGGCCTTTTTCTTGGCTCTGGCTTCTTCTTTATCAGCTTTTCTTTTCTGTCTCCTCTGAGCACTTTGTAGTCTCTCAGTCAGCATCTGGTTGTTGGCTTCAAGAGCGGCAATCTTTAATTGAGCATCAGCAAGAGCAGACTTGGCAGCAGATAGATCTTTTTCAGTTCTCTCTAGGTCTCTGATCTGCAACCTTTGCTCATCAACTAGTTGCTGTTGAATAGAGTGCATTCTTCCCAAACTTTCTGATAAGACAATCAGTCTTGATTCCCTGTCCTCTAGAAGTTCCTTTAAGTCTTGGATTCTCTTGTATTCCTCCTCCTGATTGGACTTAAGGATTTTGTCCGAAAGATCGTCATGGATATGGTTCAATTTGTCGCGGAGGAATAGGCCAGTATCGCCCAGATCGACACGAGTAACAGGCACTTGCAGATCTTCAGTATCCCCTTCAAGGTGACTGAAGTATTCATACATACTATTCAGTACCACGGGCTTTGAAAGACCAAGAAGAATGCATTAGGAAGGAAGGAATGAAGTCTTCATTGATCAGATCAGCATCTTCTACAAGACCATCAGGAGCAGTCACAGGCAACTCATCATCGGAAGATAGAACAATCAGTAATGGAGAAGCTGGCACAGGAAAAGGAGCAGATGGCAGAGGGAAAACTTGTTGGATGAGAGAAGCATCAGCAGCATATCTATCGGCAAGAAGGAACTCAGCAGGAACAGAGGTGGAAGCAACAAGATCGGCAGTAACTACATCGGCACGGTCGATCGGCAAAGGAAATTGAGGATGAATAATAACTGCTCGTTCAGCCGGCAGATGGAACACACCATTGTCTTCTAGAGAAAGAAGGATAGCCAAAATGAAGTTCAAGCAAGCACGACCTTCAAGAATCATGGTCATCAGCCCGGTATTCAGCAGCCTTGAGGTATAGACCAAATGATCGGCACGCTGTTGAGGGTGAAACATCGGCATAGTAATTGCTAGAGCAGCAGATTTAACCAAGTGCAGAAGACCTCGAGGATCAGTAGCTCGGTATTCAAGTATATCATGAAGTTCATCGTTGACCATCATACACCTTCTCATCTACCCATTCGTGATGATACAAACCTCCTTAGGAGAGGGACCAGGCAGGTGAATTTTACCTCCAACCTTTATCTTCCCAGGCAAGCAGTGAAAAGGATCATAGATAGGTTTATTCACTTTGAGCTTTGACACCCGGGAAGCCTTCCTTTTCTTCCTTTTAAAATCTGGTTTAATCCAAGGCATGAATGTTATCTTTTCAGTAGAAAAG
This sequence comes from Campanula takesimana, assembly GCA_026119855.1. Classification (NCBI taxonomy): domain Eukaryota; kingdom Viridiplantae; phylum Streptophyta; class Magnoliopsida; order Asterales; family Campanulaceae; genus Campanula; species Campanula takesimana. Next base: position 647,284 of record JAOWBW010000685.1, on the reverse strand, counting down.
GATCCAGCAAGGAAGGAGTGATCAGTGAAATGGGGATGTGCTTTGCCGAAGGGAGAAGTAATTCTCTGAAGTGTAGACTGGAAAGACATGATTGGATGATGAAGTGGAAACAACTGTTGGCCAAAATTGTTAGATGGAATGGAGATGCTGGTTGTGTACCAGTTAGAACTCATCATCTCCTTGGCATGAAGTTCACAGTTGTACTCAGGAGGTGGAGCAGAATCAGCTTCAACAGCAACGGGTTGCACTTCATTCATAAGAACCGGTAACTCCACATAATCAGCAGGATCTATCTCATCTGCACTTTCTCCATCAGCAGCAGCAGCATGATCAGCAACTGGTTGTACTTCATCAGCAACAACCGGTTGTGCCTCAGGAGCAGTCAAAAATAAAGGTTCCTCAAGAGAAAATAAAGCACCCTGAAGTTCCTCAAGCTGCAGATCTGCAGCAATCAATGCATCAAGATCAACATTATGATCTGGATTGGCAATCTCTGCATCGGCACCTCCTCCCAACTCAACAATCTCTCTAACACCAGTAGGTTCCACCAGGATCACATCAGTAGAAGAGATAGGGACCTTAATAATCTGAGTGTCAGCAATTGGCTCAGATGGATGAGTGTCGGTAGTTGGCTCATCAGCATACACATCAGCAACAACTTCTTCATCAGCACAAGCTCCTCCTGATATCGGCAAATCAATAACTTCATCAGAAGATTCAGTTTCTATAGTTTCCTCAATTGATGCAAGTTGGTCTTCTTTAACAATCAGAGGTTGAGTGTCCATAGTTTCCTCAACTTGATTAACTAAGGATTCATCAGCAGCGCTGGTCTTATCAGCAGGTTGAGTGTCTGAAGTTTTCTCAACAATCTGTTCAACAGACTTATCAGCAGAGCCACGCTCAGAGCCATCACTGGCTAGTACTGAGTCAGCAAATGCTTCAGCAGATGATACAGAAGTAGGGGAAGCAGCTGCATGATCTTGATCAGAAGAGGGCTTTTTGAAGAGAACACTTATCGGCAGCTTATCATACTCACTGATAGAATCAGAAGAGGTGATTGTTTCACCAGCAGCTTTATGAATACATACAAAATCGGAAACATCAACAGAGCTACTAGGAAAAGGAATGGGAGTGACTGATGGTTGCTCAGCAGGAGTCCTTGAGAGAAGTGCTGCAGATTCTTGTATCAACTCAACTGTGGCTTTCTTCACTTTCTGCAAGAACTGATCAGCAAGATGACCAGCAGGGATGGTTTCACTGTCATTGTAGATCAGTAAATCATCATTGTCTTCTGGTCTTCCCATTTGATAGGGACCAGTTTCCAAGAAGTTTGAGTGCTGATCAAATACATCAGCATAGGCAACCCAAACACTTTGGACCATCAAGTCTTGACGAATTCTATCTTGGAAGAGGTAGACTTGATTCCAGGGAAGCGGCAGCAAATCAAAGAAATGCTCAAAGTTTAATCTGAGCTCAATTTCTGATAACCTCTGAAATTTCCGGAGGGGAACAAACTTCTCTTTGTATAAGTCAGTGAGCCTGTTCAGACTTTTATAATCAACATAGTCAGAGAGCTTTCCTGCAGGGACTGATTCCTTCCTTTCTTCATAGAATTGGAGCAACCGGCGAATGAAGGGATGGAGATGATCAATGGGAAACACCCAATTCTTTGTCATGACCTTATTGGTGAATGACCAATGGTTGCGATAAAAAAAATGAAAGGTGGGGTTTCTGATTGGTCTGCATCTCCTTATAACAACAGTTTCTTCAGAACATCAACAATGGGATCTTCAGCCGGATCAGCAATATCTTCTACCTCAGTCTTAATTAGAGAAATACCAGAAAGAAGAGATGGAGAAAATCTTATCATTTTAGCTCTGGGATCAGCAACTGGAATTGGCACAGACTGAACCTGATCAGCAGGTTTTGGCTTGGGAACAGCAGATGGTTCACCGGCAGAAGTGACCTTTGACTTCTTGACTTGGGCTTTATCTGCAGCCTTGACCAACTTCCTCTTCTTCGGTGCTAGTGGAGTAGACTCAGAAAGTATTCTGTCGGTAGCAGGAGCAGGAGTCGAGACATCGGTAGACGCAATAGCAGCAACCTTAACCACTTTCTTTGCCTTCTTCTTCTTTGGAGAACCAGCAACTTGAACAACTACTGTGCCGGTAGAAGCCTTCTTGGTTATTCTTTTCCAATCAGAGAGTTTGAAGGACTTAAGGCTGGTGAAGTCAAAACTTTGAGGAGCAGGAGAGGCTCTGACAATGTTTGAATTGTTCCTCAAGATAATGCTTATCAGCATATAATGGCATCCCTTACCAGGGTGAGCCTTGTTCTTCCTTCTATCCTCCTTGTATTTAATGGCAGCAATGGCAATGACCCTAAACAGGTAGGCATACCAGTTGAATTCTTCTTGCAACACAATGGCTGCCATTGCCTCGAACTGAATGTCAGTTACATGGATGTGAGAGCCAAATCGGCATACCAAGCATCTATCAACAATCTCTGCAAGGGAAAAGAATCTTCTTCTATAATGAGCTTTGAGATGATTATCTCCACTGAGTCTAGGACCGGCTCCCTTCATAAGGGTCCATGCCTTGTCCAAGGAGTTGTCATCAGTGAGACTTGTCACACCTTCATTTCCAAGAAGTGGAAAGACAGTAGAAATAAAGGAAGGAGTGATGGAGATAGAGACGCCAGTGACTGTAGAATTGATGGAGACAAAGGTAGATGGATCATTTGGAGCAGAGATAACTGAGGCATTGGAGAAGAACTCTTGAACTTGACCCAAAAAGATAAACTCAACACCAGTTGGAGTGATGAAGGAGTCCAGCAGAGAGCCAATCAGAAGATTCTTCAAGAAATCACCGTCTAGATCGTCGTCGAAGAAGGTGGAGTCAACATAGCCTCCATAGATATTCTTTTCGTTGCTCGACATTTTCTGCAAAATCACTCAAAAGATCTCACAAGTTAGAATAAATTAGTTCAAAATAGATTTGAGATGCAAGTGTCAGATCATCAAGTAGTTACCAGAAAATAGAGTTATTTCAGTTGAAAGCAGATAGGAAGAGTTGATAAAGAACACGAGCAAGAGGGAGGGATCAAATGAGAGAAGAGCGAAAAGAATAAGAAGAGTTTTTAGTGATGCTTATATATGTTATGGAAGAGAGATAGAGAATGAGAAGAGTTTGCATGGGAGAAAGAGAAATAATGATGAGTTTAACTGTAGCGAATAACTAGGAGAACGTGCGCACACAATGCATTAAATGCACGAATCGGACGGTTTAAATTAGACGGTTAAACTTAGGAGAGAGAAAGGGTAAAAGCAGCAACAATAAAATTAGAAGTTACCTTTCTGATTTATCACAAAAATTGGGATAAATCTTTGACACGATTTGGGTAAGGCGGTGCACACACGTGTAAGAGAGGAGGTGTGACCAATTCTACCTTTGATTTGACTAAGCGTATGTCATGTGTCAGAGAATCCTTATCCGTTTGGATGAGATCTACCGATGAATTTTGAATTTTGAAAAATCGGCAAGACATGATTCGGCAAGTTGTTGATCAGCAAGATATTTATCGGCATGATGTTTGTCGGCAAGATTTGATCGGCAGACTAACACAAGTAGCAAAGTCAGCACAATTTTAACCATAATAATCAATCATACCTAGTTCACCTCTGAGGAGGAATTCAAATCTTTTCTGATCTAAGGGTTTTGTCAGTATGTCTGCTCTTTGGAAATCGGTATGAACTTTGATTAGCACAACGTTTCCCTTTTCAACATGTTCCTTCAGAAAGTGATACTTGATGTCTATGTGCTTGGTTTTGGAATGCATGACCGGGTTGTTGGAAACTGAGATGGCAGATTGATTGTCACAATAGATGGGACAAACTTGAGATGGAACTTCATAGTCAACAAGCTGCTGCTTCATCCAAAGGATCTGTGAACAGCAACTGCCGGCAGCTATGTACTCAGCTTCAGTAGTAGAAGTGGAAATTGATGCTTGCTTTTTACATGACCAAGACACCAACCGATTACCAAGAAATTGGCAAGTTCCACTAGTACTTTTTCTGGTCACCCTACAAGCTGCAAAGTCTGCATCTGAATAACCTATTAGATTAAAAGATGAATCTCTAGCATACCATAATCCAAGGTTAGCAGTGCCACATAGATATTTAATGATACGTTTAACAGCTTGCAGATGAGATTCCCTAGGGTCAGCTTGAAACCTGGCACAAACACAAACAGCAAACATAATATCTGGTCTACTGGCAGTAAGATAGAGGAGTGAGCCGATCATACCTCGGTAGAGTTTCATATCTACCTTCTTACCGGACTCATCCTTATCTAAATGAATGTTAGTGCCCATAGGTGTGCTTTGAGAGTGAGCATTTTTAAAGCCGAATTTCTTGATTAATTCTTTTGCGTACTTGGCTTAACTGATGAATATTCCCTCATTGGTTTGCTTGACAAGTCCAAGGAAATATGTTAGTTCACCCATTATTCTCATCTCAAACTTGCTCTGCATTAGCTTCTCAAATCTCTTGCAAAGTGATTCGTTAGTAGAACCAAAAATAATATCATCAACATATATTTAAACAAACAATGAATGACCCTTATGCTTGGCAACAAATAAAGTAGTATCGATTTTACCTCGTGTGAAACCTAAGCCATCACTAAGTAAGAACTTACATAGGGTTTCATACCATGCCCTTGGAGCTTGGTTTAGGTCGTAGAGAGCTTTCTTCAATCGGTAGACATGATTAGGCTTCTTAGAGTCCTCGAAACTAGGTGGTTGTTCCACATAAACAAGTTCTTGGAGTTCTCCATTTAAGAATGCACTTTTCATGTCCATTTGATATAACTTGAATTCTTTGAAGGCAGCATAGGCTAAGAAAAGTCTTATAGCTTCTAATCTTGCAACTGGAGCAAATGCCTCATCGTAGTCAATTCCTTCTTCTTGTCGGTAGCCTTTAGCAACTAACCTTGCTTTGTTTCCAATAATATTCCCAGCTTCATCCAATTTGTTCCTGTAGACCCATTTTGTACCAATAACTTGCTGAGAAGTTGGTCTTGGCACAAGTTCCCATACATTGCATCTTTCAAACTGATTCAGTACCTCTTGCATGGCTTCAACCCAACCAGGATTGGCAAGAGCTTCTTCAGTCTTCTTTGGTTCTATGTTGGAAACCATAGCAGATGAGAAAAGACTTTCAGCAAATGCTCTACTAAGGTTTCTTGTTAATCTTGGACCAAAGACATCACCAATCACATTTTCTAATGGATGATCACGAACTGGTCTAACTTCTCTTGGCACATCTTGTCTTACTGACTCTTGTTGAAGTGATTCTAGAGGAGGATCAAGGTCAGCAGATGGTTGATAGGAAGAGTTAGAGTTTTGAGTGAAAGGTGGGTGAGAACTTGGAGGATTAGATCTTATAACAGAAATTGGTTGAGGGCTTGATCTGTCTTCAGGATGATCAGCAGAATTTGCATCGGCAAATGGATTATTAAAGTTATCGGTATGATCATGTTCTGCCGATGATGGGAAATACTGAGTATCTGCTGGTTCTTCTACTGAAATGACTGGATCAGCAGCTGGTACTTGACCTGCAGGGTTAGAATTACTGGATTCACCTGTCTCATGAGCACTAGAAGCATTAGTACTATTTAGAGCCTTGTCAGACTCTAACAAATCAAATTCATCAAAGGTTACATGAACAGATTCAACAATTTTCAAAAGTTTCTTATTAAAAACTCGAAAGGCCTTACTATGTTTAGCGTATCCAACAAAGATTCCTTCATCAGCTTTCTCATCAAATTTACCTCTGTGCTCCTTACCGTTGTAAAGCACGTAACATTTGCAGCCGAATATTTTGAAGAATCCAATATTGGGAATTCTGCCTCTCCAGAGTTCATAAGGATTCTTGTTATGGAATTTGTTGATAAGAGATCTGTTCTGAGTGAAGCAGGCGGTGTTGATGGCTTCAGCCCAAAAGTATTTCGGCAGCCTGGCTTCAGCAATCATGGTCTTACCAGCTTCAATGAGAGTTCTGTTCTTTCTCTCAACGACACCATTTTGTTGTGGTGTACCGGCAGCTGAGAAGTTGTGGTCTATGACATGATCATCACAGTACTGAGCAATACCATTGTTCTTGAATTCAGTGTCGTTGTCTGATCTCATGTTGATGATATCGCTTTTTTCTGTGTTTGTAGTAGTCTGAATAACTTGGTAGCAACGGCATATGTGTCATCTTTATGACTGAAAGTTTCCACCCAAGTATATCTAGAGAAATCATATACTACAACCAAAGTGTATCTACTTCCCCCAATACTTGCTGTAGTTGTGGGGCCAAATAGATCCATATGTACAATTTGGAGGCACTTAGATGTTGACATGCAGGGCTTGCTTCGGAAGGATGATTTATGTTGTTTTCCAAGCTGGCAGGCCTTGCATTTCTTTGCTTGATCAGCAGATACTTGAGGCAAACCGGTAACTTGATTTGAACAGGCAAAGCTTAGATAGATACTTGAAGTTCAAGTGACTGAGTCTCTTGTGCCATAGCCATGAGTTCTCACTGATGTTCTTAGCTACAAAACAAACATTAGCAACACCAGTAATAGCACTTAAGTCTACTGCATAAATGTTACCTTTTCTTTTGGCAGTGAGAAGGGTTTCATTGGAAGCAATGTCTTTCACATAGCAACTGGAAGTAGTAAATACACATTGCATCCCTTTATCACAGAATTGTGAAATAGATAGAAGGTTGTGTTTCAAGCCATCTACTAGAGAGACCTTCTGTACAGTAACTGCACCTCTCTTGATGGTACCAATACCGATGATTTTTCCTTTGACATTATCACCGAAAACCACTGGGGGACCTGATGCTTCTGAGATATCGGCAAGTAGATCTGCAAATCCTGTCATGTGTCTTGAACAGCCACTATCTAGAATCCACAAATCCTTGTTTGCACCAGTTGAGGCCATGAAGCATTCCTAAAATAAAACGGTATGCTTATGGTCCCCCTTATTCTTGGGTCCGAGGGTTAGTTCCTCTTTGGCAACCATATCTGGCCACCACTAGAGGATGCAACCTCAGTGGGTCCAGATAGGTGCTTCAAGAGGCATTCATGAGCCTTGTGACCATAATCAGAACAATTAGAATATCTCACTTGACTGATCGGCTGTGGAGTCGGTAGAACATCATTCTGTTTAGTCAGTGCATCGGCAGAACTAGAGAATTGAGCAGGCACAAACTTAGTAGGTTTAAAGGTGATAGTGTTGCCTTTCTTTCCATTCTGTTTACCTTTGGCCGTTACCTTTTCAGGTACTTGTCCATCGGCAGCAGAGGTGGTTAGACCGGCAGCACTTGCTCTGCTGATGTATTCACCAAGAATACCATTATCGGCAGACTCAGTATCAGAAACCTTAACATATCTTTGTTTGTGCTTATCATTTCTTTTGTTCTGGTTCTTAGGATACTTCATAGCAACAACACTATATACTGCAGGCTTAGCATTCATATACACTGAGTTAACAGAACTACATTCAACTTTCGCATCCTTTTTCTCGGTCGCACAAGTTTCAGTAGAGTTACTGCTGCTGGAATCAAATCCTAACCCATATTGGTCCTTATATGACATTTGGGTCTGTAGGATTGTTTCAACAGCAACTCTAGATTTTGTGTAAGAATCAACAATCCTTGAGAGATGATTGTTTCTTTTCACAAGATCTTCGATCTGAGCTATCAATACTGCCACTTGACTTTTGAGATCTAGGTTTTCTTTCTTTAGAAGAACAGACTCAAGCTCATGTCCTTTGAGAACTTTAAGTTCAGACATAAGCAAGTCATTCTCTGCAGAAATTCTATTGAAATCAGCAGCCATCACTTTATGAACGCTACTCAGCTTCTCATGATCAATAAAAAGTTCATCCATTGTTTCTACCATTTCAGCTTTGGATATTTCAGGAAAGGGATCAGCTAAAATTTTGGTGGCAGAGGGAATAGGTTTGGGAGATAAGTCAGGCAGAGAAGAGATGGGTTTAGATAAGCTTTTGGCAATGTTTAGATGCTCAGTGAATGAGAATTTTTTGGTCATCGGTAAGGGTTTAGGTTTGATAGCAGTGAATTGAATAGAGTTACACTGACCATAGAGTGAGGTTCCCACTTGGTGAACTCTATATCCATTTGGGTTCTCTGCTTTGACACTAATCTCTTTGAAGTGTGGTTGAAGTCTTCCAGTAGCTTCTTCTCTGACTGGATTTCTTGGAGGAGATGGATCTCGATAGACTGGAGTCGGTAATGTGGATGTATCGGCATCTTCCATGTCTAGGGCAATAAAACTTACATCGGCATCTTCATCGTCATCGGTATCTTCGTCTGAGTCAGTTTCACACCAAACCGGCAAGGCCTTTTCTGTGCTTTCATCGGCAACAAAGCTTCGAGACTTAGGATGTCTCTTGTTGAATGACTTCCTCACATACTTATATTTTGGTTGAGGACATTTGGAAGCAAAGTGACCAGGTTTTCTGCAGTTGAAGCAGACAAGATCACCTTTGTTGTTCTTTCTGTCGGTAGCACTTGTTGAGGTTTTGCTATAACTTTGTGATTTTTGAAATGCTGGTGTGAATGGTTTTGGTTGCTGGTAGCTTCCTTTCTGCATCCTTTTGAAGTCTTTAAACCTTTTGTAGTTCCTAGCGAAGGCGGCAAATTCGTCTTCTTCCATAGGTTGTTCTGAGGTTGTTTCTGGGGTTTTGGAACTGCAGGGTGTTTGATAGGGATCTATAGGAGGGAATTTATTTGAAGGGAAGGATACCTGTGACTGAGCTGATAGAGATAAGTTTTTGAAATTTTTATCAAGAACGTTAAGTTTTTGCAGTTCTCTCTCATACAAGAATAGACTGGATACAAGATTCTGAATAGAAGTCTTGTTTAAGTCTCTAACCTCTCTAACAGCAGACCTTGGTATGATACTCATTTCCCAAAGAACTTAGAAAACGAATATTTAGGTCTTTCATGGTATAAATCTTACCTAATGAAGCACATAAGTTACTTACCTCGCAGAATCTGTCGTAGGCACTCCTTAGTGATTCACCATCTTGTTTCTTGAAGGAGTCAAACTCAGCAATGCAATCATAGAGTCTGTTGTCCTTCACCTTCTCATCACCTTCAAAGTATGCAAGGAGCTTGTTCCAGCATTCTTGAGCCGTGGAGCACAAGTCAATGAGTTTATATTTCTTGTCGTCCAAACCACAAGAGATAATGTGGAATGGTTTCCATCTAGGGCAGCTGAAAGTTTGTCGTCCTCAGTCCATTCCCTCTTGTTGTCTTGACATTTATTTCATATCAATGAAGATGTTTTGATTATTATTGTTGTTCATGTTTACTATAATTCTGTCAGTACGTTAAGCACTAGTATATAGATCATAGGTGATCATGTTGAGACTTTTTGGAACAGGTACTGGACATGACCCGCTCTATGAGATTTATGTCATGGTCTATGTCATACAATATCTCATATCATTTATGTCATTTGAATCCTTAGACATGAAGTTATATAGTCTTCCAGATCATTATGTTGACATATTCAAACATTTTCCTTGGTATGGTAATGAATGTTGGAAGATGCTAAATGATTTTCCTCCATGGTAGGCACAAGCTGGCACTTGGAAATTTCTTTCAAATTCCAAGCTAGATAAATTGTTAGGCAATTGGTAGGATTAAATAGGAAAGAATAGCCTAATTAAAACTTTTTCAAAGACACTTTGCAAATACAACGTCACATTGTTTGCAAACTATTATCAGTAACGCAGCGGAGTATGACTTGGTTTTGAGACAAAATCAGTATTTTTGAGAGCTGTTTAACACAAAGTGATTCCTAAAAGTTCAATGCAGTTTCAAGAGATTGGTCAATGGAAATTACAATGAATCAGTACAAACATATACGATCTTCCGGTGATAGAGTTCCAACCGGCAAGGATAAAGTAAACAGCAGAGACACAAAGATTTGGAGAGGTTCAAAGTGTAAATACTGCTACGTCCTCTACCAAGTTTGGTCAGAACTTGGATTTGGGTTAAGATACTATTAGATATCTCTAGTCTATTACAAGCACAGCTTTGCCAGAAACAAAGACTAAATTCTAGAGATCACTAATGGATCGTAATACAATCTGACCAAGTGTTTTTGAGCGGCAAGTCCAATGGAACTTGTCTCACTCAGATGGGTGTGTGAATAACTCAAACAACGTATTCCTTAAATGATCTAGTTCGGGAATACTAACATTGTTGTTGAGTTGGTGCACAAGTGTATGTCCTATTAAATGATCTAATGATTATCTGGACAGAATGTTTGAGTCTTCACTCTTCATTGAATACTCAAAAACATTCAACTCTCTTCAATGCTCTATTTCCACCAACCGTCTTCAATGCTCTAAGTCCTCTATTTATAAGAGGAGTGAATGTCTTGAGTCTTGTAGAAGAAGGCTTGCAATTTGAATATCTAGCTGGGTAGTTGAGGAGCATTAAATGCGATATCTTTAGCATTAATGGCGAAGATATGGAGTACACGCATGCTTGCAAAACTCTGATGGGTAAAGACCCCTTTGTCTCAACCGGTTACCTGCAAAAAGCAAGTAGGAACAAAGTATAGCTAAAACTAGCTATGTGTCAGACGGCGCAGTAATCATGACAGAGCAGTTTAACAACTTTCTGATAAGACAGTACAGAAAGGACAGAGACAATCAGTAAGTTGATATTGAGATAGAACAACAAAACCTGACTGTCAGTAAGGTTCAGATTATCCTTGCTGATTGTTTGAGTCATCGGCAACTTGAGTAGTAAGTTGATCAGGCATGTTGAATTCTGGTCTGTTGATTGTGCTTTCTTCTGCTGGTTTGTCAAGATTGAAGAGTTGGAATACACCTGTGATGGTCACAAAGAATCCTAAGGGTACCTTACAAAGGTTCTATTAAAATTGGGGGATCCTAAGTGATAACTATGATTGGGATTAAGCAATTCTATGTCCTAAACATATATTTGAACAATAGAGAGGAAAAATGGGATTCTTGAGAGAAGGACTGATTGGAGAGTAGTTAACCTCTTTTTTGTGGTCAAGGGATCATTAACCAGCATTAGGAGTGAAAGACTCTTTATTTATAGGCTTAGATTGCTTAGGGACCAAGTAGAGAGGTTTAATTAGGTAAAGAATCAATAGGAAACCTCCAGGAAGTCTCCTACTGATATGTTTCCCGGATTAGGAGAGTTTTGGCCAAGAAAAAGATCGGGACGGAGAAGGAAAGTGACTCTGACTCACAGACAGAGGAGATGTCTCATACGAGACATTGATGTCTCGTACGAGGCATCCAGCCAAGATTACTGTTTTATCCTTTTCTAAAGTCCTATTGTTCAGTTTAGCCCCCAGACTAACGGAGTGTTGGGTATGCCCACTTATATCTTAGTTTCAATGTAATAGGATTGACTAGATTTGATTGATCCATCACTTAAGTTTTATTTCATGGACTTTAGACCCACATGTAAGAAGTATTTATACTTTATTTTTTAGGTTGTCCATTGTAATAGAATAGGCTTAGGAATAGGGCAAGAATATCAAGATTCAAGAAAATCACAAGTTTGAGCCAAGTCATGCGCCATGCGCCCAAATGCCTCACTCACGCGCCGCGCCGCGCTACGCGCCTCACAGTGCGCCTGCACCTCTTATGCGCCCGCAAAGTGTAACGCGCCTCTCTTAGCTCACGCGCCTTATAGTGATTTATTCACTCAGTGATTTATTGAAGATTCAAAGACTTGAAGAGATTCAAACTTCGCCAATGATCCAACGGTGGTTAAATAACACGTATGCACCCGCATCTAAGGACACCTGTCCATAACGGTCATATTTGTGTTATGTGTCTAACGGCTATAAAAGGACACGTGCTCCATTCAATGAGTGACAGCACATCCGTCCTTTCTCTGACTCACCAAGGATTTCCAACGGCTAGTTTTTGGGGGCTCTACTATAAATACCCCATAACTTCAACCATTTGAAGTTGCTAAGCATTTCAAGAATTTCTCTCTCAAGCATTCGTTGAAGAGTTGAAGATTGCCTTTGTTATTTCCAGAATTCTCAAGAACATCTTCATAACTTCATCCTTAGCCCAGATCCTCAAGCAAAAACACTTTAGTTTTTTTGTGCTCTCAATCTCAAAGATCTAAAGAGCCTTGAATCTAAAATCACACACGCACCTCTTTAAGTTTGATCACTTAGATCTTTCTTTTAGAGATACACCGGTTATTGTCTAGGATTTGTTCTTTCATAGAATATTAGATCTTGAGTTAGTGTATAAGCTTAAACGATTGTAATTTGTAACACTCTCTCATTATATAAGATCTCCATTAGAAATCCAAGACTAACCATCTTGGTAGAGGACGTAGATCATTTTCCCGATCGAACCTCTCCAAATAGCGCGTACTTACTATCTTGATATTTCCTTTCAAGTCATATCATATCTAACTATTTGTTTGTTTATTCATTGTAGATTGATTGATTGAACTGCGTTGTGTTTGTTATATCATTTGCCTTAGTTTCTTATTTCACCCACTTTAAGCCAAAATACTTAGAGTGTGTGTGCGCCCCCTTTATCATACTTTGCGCCTATTTACTTTACTAAATTCCGCTGTGCATTTCACTCACTCACTTAAGGCGCATATCATTATGCTTATTTGAAAAGTTCGCATTTGCAATTGAGTTTATCAAGGGTACGAAAAGAATTTTAAAACAGCTATTCACCCCCCTCTTGCTATTTTTCATACCCTTGTTGCCCTTTGGGACCAACAAGTGGTATCAGAGCAAACACCTTTATAAAACACTTTTTTCAAGCTTAACAGCTTGGGTGTCGATTCTAAATGGCAAACTCAAAACCTATGGCAACTGCAAACTACACTCACGTTCCGGTCTTTGATGAAGATCATTTTGACGTGTGGAAATTCAGCATCTTAACTCATCTCAACTCAATCGATGAAAGACTTCATGACACCGTGATTTATGGACCTTACATCCCTATGAAAGAGAATCCAAATCCACGCACCAATGCTGCTCAACCAACCATCAAGAAACCAAGGGAAGAATGGACTGAGGAAGAAACAAGAAGAGTTGCAAATGATGGCAAAGCAAGAAACATTCTCCTAAGTACTCTAAGCACGGATATGAAACAACAAGTCATGCATTGTGCTACTGCTAATGAGCTATGGGATGCTATTGAAGAGCATATAGAAGGAGATACTGTTTGTAAGGAGAACAAGAAATATGAAGTGCAAAAGAGATTCAACAATTTCTCTCAACTCCCCGGTGAAACCTTAAGACAAACTTATGAACGCTACTGTGAAATTATAAATCTATGTATTTCACTTGGCATAAAGTTTTCAAACAAGGATATGAATGTCAATTTTCTCCAAGCTTTTGGATCAAGATACCTACATAAATCCAGCGCTCTTGAAGACGCCGGAACTTTGGATTTGGACTTTAAGGAACCTTTATGCAAATCTCAAAGTTTATGAGCTCAAACTCCAACGAATCAGTGAAACTGAAGGAAAGTCAAAATCCATAGCAATGGTGGCGCATAGAGAAGAAGCGCATACGCCTGCGCCGGTTCAAGAAGAGAAAAGTTCTGATCCCAAAATTTCTACCTCTGAGCTACTAGACATGGATGATGAAGACTTCGCTTTATTTGTGAAGAAATTTCAAAAGTTCAGAAAATTCTCATGACCCGGCTCAACCAGCAAATTTCAAGGATCTACCAGCAGAGCTCCTCCAAAGTTCATGAGGAGCAGTGATTCAAAAAGAAAAGAAGACCTTGTTTGTTTTAATTGCAGGAAACCAGGACACTTTGCTTCAAGCTGCCCAACTCCAAAATTTGAATATATGCAGAAGAAGAGCAGCCATACTCCCAAGTTCACTCCCAAATTCACTCGTCACAAGGGAATGGTTGCTGAAGAAGAATCACCAGCAAATGAGCAGAACACTTGGATTGAAACAGACTCAGATGAGAGCGATGAAGATTCCGATGATGGACTCGTTTGTTTGGTGGCAAATGATGATGAAGTTGAAACTTATGATTCGGATGATGGCTTCTCCAAGGATGTTCCTGATATGAATGTCTTGAATAAACCTATCAAGAAATCTGCAGGTTTTCAAGAAGTAAAAAGGAAGAAAGGACCAACCATCAGCGAGCTCGTTGAACAAGGATTTCTCACTCCGGCTCAAAGCGATGGTGGATTGTTATTCTCATGATGTGATCTAAGTGCAAGGAACAAGTTGAGAAAAGAAGCTTACATCAGACCTCAAGTTGAACCAACTGCTCCAATCTCCAAAATCAATGATGATGAAGTGATTGCTGAACAAGAAAAAATGTTAAAAAAGGCTGAAAAGGTAATCACTAGATTTGATAATATGAATGAAGCTTTAGCACTATCATGTGATGAAATTTCCCAGCTTAAGACCGAGAAATCTCTACTTAAATCTGAACTCACCCTCCTTAAGGAGCAGATAAAGAGCATGACTCCTCTTACTGTTAAAAACACTTTTCTAACAGAACAAAACTCACTTCTTAAAGTTCAAAACGATGAATTGGTTGCTCAAATTACTGATCTTAAAAAGATAACAAATGAGTGGTCCAATTCTCGTGTCACTATAGAGAATATATTTGAGTCCCAAAAATTCAGTGGTGATAAAAGTGGCTTGGGATTCTCATCAACTAGTGACAACTTTAAATGTGATATCTATGCTGAAAGAGATAGTGAATTTACAAATCAGCAAACTTTTGAAATTCCTAAGGAAAAACATTCTAATTCAATGGGAAAATGACAGGAAAAAGTCAAGAGACAAACATTCCATTATGTCTACCCAACGAAGCAATTTGGGAAAGCTAATGGGAAAGATATAGCTACAGATGAATCATCCTCTAGAAAAATCCCTCTTGAAACAAAGCGTGCTCCTTCTCCAAGTGCTCATTATGCGCGTAGGAGCCACGCGCCTCATCGCCGTGCGCCTCCTAGCCCTATGCGCCCTCCTAGATCAAGCGCTCCAAAATTTCAAAAGAAGGATTTTGTTAAGGCTAGTCCATCTGACCCAAAGAAGAATGCTATCCCAAAGAAAAGTAAAGAGTTTGTGATCTCATGTGATTGGTGGCTTTCATCATTGTTCCATTTGTGATTGTTCTGGACACAAGGCCGTGGAATGCCTTTTGCGATTCACTCCCAATGCCAAAGGACGTAAAAACCCTAAGGTCAAGCAAGAGTGGGTTGTCAAAAGTTGCTAACCCTAGGACCCAAAAGGAATAAAGGGGACCTGCTTAAATGTCTATATTTCAGGTTCTTTGTTTCATGGTTGGATCTTCAAAAGCTAGAAATTATGAATGGATTCTCGATAGTGGGTGTTCAAGACACATGACTGGAGATGAATCCTTATTAGAAGATGTCCATGAAGAAAGAGGTCCCTCAGTAACATTTGGTGATAATAACAAAGGTCAAGTTGTTGCATATGGAAAGCTCAAGAAAGACAAAGTGTGCATTGAAAGAGTCTCTCTCGTCGAAGGGCTCAAGCACAATTTATTATCCATATCTCAATTCTGCGACAAAGGATTAGAATGCCATTTCACCTCAACTCAATGTCTTATCAAGAATGGCAAAACTGGAACTACATTACTCACGGGATATCGTAAGACAAATATTTACATTATTGATTTCCATAGTATGAACTCTAGTACTAATCTTTGTTTTGTAGCTAAAAGTGTGAGCGAAAATAGTTGGCTGTGGCACAAGCGCTTAAGTCACTTGAACTTCAAATATCTATCTAAACTCAGCAGGAATAACCTTGTTAAAGGACTTCCCAAGGTTGCTGATCATCATGACAAGAAGTGCGCCGCGTGTCAACTTGGCAAACAACCGAAGAAATCTTTCTCCAGCAAGACCAATCCCTCAACTTCTAGATGTTTGCAACTGCTTCACATTGATCTATTTGGACCAGTCACCACTGCAAGTATTAGAAGAAACAAGTATACTCTAGTTGTGGTGGATGATTATTCAAGATATACATGGGTGGAAATGATGATCTCAAAAGACGACTGTTACGACATTTTGACCACCTTATTCAGACTGCTCCAAACCCAAAAAGAAGATGACATCGTTAGTGTTCGATCCGACAATGGAACAGAATTCAAGAACAACGGTGTTGCTCAATATTGCGACGATCATGGGATAGATCACAACTTCTCAACCGCTGGAGTTCCTTAACAAAATGGTGTTGTGGAAAGAAAGAATAGGACGTTGATTAAAGCGGGAAAGACAATGATAGCTGAAGCGAAATTGCCTAAGTACTTTTGGGAAGAAGCTATTAACACAGCATGTTTTACTCAAAATCGTTCCCTCATCAACAAACTTCACAACAAGACTCCGTATGAACTTTGGCGTGGTAGAACTCCCAACATTGCATTCTTCAAGATCTTTGGTTGCAAGTGTTATATCCTCTACAACGAAACGAACATAGAGGTAAATTCGATGCCAAAGCCGACGAAGGTATTTTGTTGGGTATGCCAAACATTCTAAAGCTTTTCGCGTTTTTAATAGAACTACATTAGTGATAGTTGAATCTGTACATGTTACATTTGATGAACATTCTCTCCTTGAGCCATATTTGGCTCCAAATGTTGCTGATGATTCTAATGAGCTTAATGATACAGGTGCTCCTATTTATGTTGCGCCCACTCAAAATCAGAATCCATCAACTAAAGGAAATCCATCCACATCAGTTGCGCCTAACTCCTCATATGGCGCGCCAAATGGATCATCAGCTGCGCCTCACTCACATGTTGCGCCTCTTGATTCCTCTCATGCGCCTATATCTACTGCTGCATCTGGTGTAAACCCAAGTTTCAACTCTACACTAATTCAACCCCTAAATTTTGATAATTTAGAATCTGGTGAAGATGTACCAATTGAAGACCTTCAAGTTACTACGACTCAACCTAACTTACCTCCTGAAATTCGTGAAGTTAAAGGCCACCCAATCAATAATATCATTGGTGATCTAAACGTTGGTGTTCGTACAAGGAGAGCTACAATTTTTGATGCTTACACTGCTTTATCTCTCAAATTGAACCGAAGAAGGCTGATGAAGCGCTCCAAAATCCTAATTGGGTTGTTGCTATGCAAGAAGAACTCAATCTATTTGAACGATTCAAGGTTTGGACTCTTGTTCCAAGACCAAATGATCAAGGAGTGATTGGTACGAAATGGGTGTTCAGAAACAAGATGGATGAGAATGGAACCATCACAAGAAACAAAGCAAGATTGGTTGCACAAGGCTATAGGCAAGAATAAGGAATTGAATACGATGAAACTTTCGCGCCCATAGCAAGACTTGAAGCTATTAGACTCTTTCTAGCTTACGCCGCTCACAAGAACTTCAAGTTATATCAAATGGAAGTGAAGATCGCGTTTCTAAATGGTGAACTCCAAGAATAAGTCTACGTTTCTCAACCACCTGGGTTTGAAGATTCTCAATTTCCAAATCATGTGTACAAGCTTCAGAAAGCTTTGTATGGGCTCAAACAAGCACCAAGAGCATGGTACGATACACTATCCAAGTTTCTCATTGAAAAAGGCTTCACTCGCGGTAAAATCGATACAACTCTTTTCATTGCCAAGCATAATGGTCATAAATTACTTGTTCAAATTTATGTGATGATATTATATTTGGTTCTACTAATGAATTTTGTGCAAGCGCTTTGAGAAACTAATGAAGAGCAAATTTGAAATGAGCATGATGGGAGAACGCACATTCTTCCTCGGGCTACAAATCAAGCAAATGAGTGAAGGCATATTTATCAATCAAGCCAAATATACAAAGGATTTAATCAAGAAATTTGGACTTGAGAACGCCAAAGCATATGATACTCCAATGGCCACTGGCAACAAACTCGACAAAGATTTAAAAGGTAAACGTGTTGATCAAACGCTCTATCGAGGTATGATTGGCTCGCTCCTTTATCTTACTGCTAGTAGGTCTGATATTATGTTTAGTGTTTGTGTTTGCGCTCGTTATCAATCTGACCCTAGAGAAGCGCACTTAATTGCTGTGAAACGTATCATAAGATATCTATCCGGTACTGTTAACCTTGGACTTTGGTACACCAAGGATTCGAACTTTAAACTTGTAGGTTATTCAGATGCGGATTATGCAGCGTGCACAATTGATAGGAAAAGTACTAGTGGCACTTGTCATTTCCTTGGATATCGACTTGTGTCATGGGCGAGTAAGAAACAAGCTTCAGTATCTGTCTCAACAACCGAAGCTGAATATATCGCTGCAGGAAGTTGTTGCTGTCAAATACTATAGATGAAGCAGCAATTGGTGGATTATGATATCATCGAAGAAAATTGTCCCATCTACTGCGAAAAACACTTCAACAATTGCCGTTTCTGAAAATCCTGTCATGCACTCAAAGACCAAGCACATCGACATCAAATATCACTTCCTCAAAGACCACGTGGAGAAAGGCAATATTCATTTGGAACACGTGGGAACCGACTATCAAATCGCCGACATTCTAACGAAAGCACTTGACGCGAAACGGTTCATCTTTTTGAGAGGTGAAATGGGTATGCTTTAACTCAACTAAAATTCAATACAGTTTTGTCAATACTAATGATTTGGTTTTAGTGAGTTATGAGTATACTAGGTTTTATATGTTAGATCATTTTCAAAGTTTCAAGGAAACTCTCTGCGCGCCAACTTAAATCCCTGCGCGCCCCATTCTTTGCGCGCCTAGCACTCTTGATTTCCCAAATCCTTACGCGTGCCTAGAAAAGATCATGTGCCCCTCATGCGCCCATTTATGATCGCGGCTCAATCAATGCTCAAAATTTATTATTTCAATGATTGATCGCATTCAATTTTCATAAGTACCAGGTAAGTTATTCTGATCATTTATTATAGGATTTTTTGTCTTTTGACATTCCCATAATTGTTCAAGGGTACTTGTGCAATTAATTTTTCCCTCGTTTTACGTTTTTCAAAAAATTTTATTTTTTGGGGATATATTTCTTGCACCCCAAACTTACACCAAAACAGATGTTTTTGGGGTTGGTGCAAAAATTTAGTCATAATTGTTTATACACTTATGAGGGAAGTGGGACAATTTCTCTTTACTCAAAATGTCACATCAAGTGTACTTTGGGTCATTCAGCATTAAATAGCCATCAAATCCTTAAAATCCCTCATAAATGCGCCGTCCTCCTTTGCCATGATGAGCCGAAATTTTGTTTTCCTCATTAATGCCCATCCCTTCAACTTCTCATCTTTTTAAATTTTAACCCTATTATTTCCATATTTGTGCAATTTTTTAAACCAAACCTATATATATATTCTTTCTCCCTCCTCTCACATCACCAAACCGCCTCTACTCTCTTTCTTTCACTCCCAGTCTCTCTCTCTCTCTCCCGTCTGTCTTCTCTCTCTCTATATCTCCATTTCTTCTCCATTTTCTTTCTATATATACATTTATGGGTCCTAAGAAAGCTACAAAATCAACCCAAGACAAAATGGTATGAATTCTCAACCCTTAAACTCCTTAATTTTCTGATTTTTCTGGGTTCGTTTTTTTTTTAAACCGAAAATCATACTTTTCTTGATAAAACTTGTTTCGGTGATCCGTTTTCAAAATCGCTTGTTAGGTTATGTTTGTTTTGTGATTTAGAATCTTTTAAACTAAACTTTTCGATGATCAATGCATTATATTTTGCGAATCTGAAGATTTTTTATTTTTGACTTTTCAAATTTTCGGATCTTTGAATCCATTTTTTGGATTTTTTGTTGTTTTGTACTTGTTTTGATTTACATATTTATTATCCTCGTCTTCGTGTGGTCGTTTTGATATATTGTATGCTTGATTTGGTGAAGTTTCACGAATTATGTGTTCTTGGTGTTCTTGATGTTCTTCAAGCACTCAAGCATGTTCTTCGTGTTCTTCGTTATTCTTGCATGACTTGGGTTTCAAAATTTTCAAAACTTGTTTTTCAAAATTTTCATGTTTTGATCCTTATTACTTGCATATGCATGTTTGATATGTGTTTGTATGTTTTTGTGTGTTTTTATACTTAGTATGAATCTCACATAGATATGCGCCTAAGTGTTGATTTATGCGCCTAGTTGGTTATGCGCCCTATGACCTTATGCGCCTTCCTTGATTCATGCGCCTAATAATTGTATGCGCCCTATGCAAATACAAATGTTATGCGCCTCAATCAACTTATGCGCCTAAAGCCATTATGCGCCTAAACATTTTATGCGCCTAAATTTTACATAGTCAAATTTTTATGTTTAATTCTTACTTAGTATATTTCATAGAACCATGATATGCGCCTCGTAGTTGTATGCGCCTACAACATATATGCGCCTCATAATAGTATGCGCATGCTATTTTTATGCGCCTATATATTGTCCTGCGCCTACTCTATACTTAGCTCATTTTATGATTCTATGCGCCTCATTCACTTCTAACTTCACTCAAATGTTTAATTTTCAGGATCCAGCAAATTTCTGACCCGGTGAGACATTCAATCTCACTGAGCTATCTGCAATCCAAATTGGCATTGATATTATGGACTTTATCAGACAAGCCGGTCTACTGCCTCTATTCACTTTGGAGCAACCTTTCTACTCACCGCTCCTCGTGGATGAATTCTTCTCAACTGCTGCTCTTGTTGAGACTCCTACTGATGGATATATGCGCTACAGGATATGCGCCACAGTTCAGAACGTTGCTATAACTATCTCCACTGGCACTCTCAAGAATATCATCAACTTCAACACAACTGGCCCTCTGAGTGTAGCTGGTAAAATCAATACCTATCCTGCAGTTGCGCAGAATCGTATGGCAAGTACCCATCTCAACATTCCTACTCTTCAGAACAACATCAAATCTGTTAAAATAAGGGATGGTGGTGATTTACTAGCGCATATCGCGCATTTGGTGGGAACTTCCATTATTTTCAAGACGGGAAATGTGAATAGATTCACAATGGAGTAGTGGGAATATACTGCAGCTATTATGGGAAACACAATCCTCAACTGGCCCCAAATCTTATTCAAAACCTTGTCTGACCAGATTGATAAGTACAACAAGAACAAGGCTGATGGGAAGACGAAGTTCAAAACTCACTGCAGAATACTCACGAAGATATTTCTCACTTATCATGCTCTTGCTAATTTCCTCGCTCAGAACCCAGCTTATCAAACCACTGATGTTCCCATCTTTGGGAAAGACAGTTTGGTTATGAAAAGGCGCAGGAAGCGCATGGCTAAGCGCGCGCCAAGAGTTAAAGGAGATCAGTTGGTTGATGAAGCCACTGAGTCTGATGAAGATGCAGATGGCGCAGAATAAGGCGCAGATATTGAAGCAGCACCGTGCGCAGAACCAACAGTTGTTCCAGGCGCAGAAAAGGGCAAAGGCAAAAGGGTTGCTGAAGGAACAAGCAGACCTCCTAAGCGCCCAAGATCTGAAACAGAAGAAGAGAAAGAACTTAAACGCACTAAGGAAGCCAGTAGACTGGAAGCGCAGAAGAAAAGGGATGAGGACTACAGATTAAAACAGGCTGCTGAGTTATCCAAGTCTGAAAGGCGCAAAGGCGCAGGGTCTAGCGCTGATGTACGCGCGCCCACTCCAAATGCGCCTCCTATTGTTCGTGCGCCTCCATCAAAGCCTTCTGCTCCTGCTCCAACTCAGAAACTAACTTCAGAACCACTCTCTGCTGAGCGCCAAGCACTCAAAGATAGGCTATCTGATGAACTTTTTGGCGACTTGAGTGATGATCCAGTTCAGGGGGAGCCAGAGCCGTTGACTAGGCGCAAGAGCCCTTCTGCGCCTTCTCCTCATGATTCTGCGCCCCCAACTATTTCAGTAGATCCTACTTCAAGTGATGAATATCTACCTTCACCTCCTGCGCCTCATACTTCTCCTGCGCCTCCTCCTCCCACTCCTGACATAAGTGTAGTTATTTCACTGCTACAGCAACTCCAGCAAGGCCAAGCTCAGATGAATTCACAGTTAGATCTTCATACTTCTATGCTTACTCAGCAAGCTGATGAGATTGCTGCCATTAAGGGGGAGATGGCGCGCATAGATGCAAATATCAAGGACAAACATTTCCTTACTCCTCAACAATAGAATGACGCTATAGATCAGATGAATGAACTTTTTAAAGGCACTCTTGCTTCCCTACATGAGCTCATAGATGGTGGCATCAAACTCACCGATGGCCAAGATTTCATTAACGCCATAAGGGAGGTAGAGTTGAATATAGCAGGTGATATAAGGAAGTTGTTTGAGATGGTGGCTGGAGATAACCAAAAATTGTTGAGTGTTGTTGATAAACTCAAAGAAGTTAAGGATGAACTAGAAATCTTGGGCTTAAATGTTTATGGTGCTGAACCTGGCGCAGATCCCAAAGCTCCTGAATCCCATGCGCCTTCAGCTCCTGAAACTCCTGCGCCCTCTTCCAGCTCTGCTCCTGGCGCGCATATTGACATTAACTCACTGCTCTCAAAGATTGATGTTTTGAAGGAATTAGTTGTCACTCACTTTAATACCGCGCATTCCAGTGCAGACAGGCGCACAGATAGAGTTTCCACTGATATACTTACTGCCCAAGTTGCTGTTGAAGCTAACTTCCAAGCCTTCACTGAAAACTTTTCACAACAGCAATCTATCACTCAGCGCACCATTTATGAGTATCAAAACATAAATGTTGATCACTTGCGCTACATTAGAGATGGTGTCACTGATACTCACGGTGTTGTAAATCGTTGTCACCAACTCTCCAAACAAATTCAGCGCTCTGTTTCTGAAATAGAAGAAGGATTGAAGGATAACGACGCGCCTCCTCCCAACTCTTAGTTTTTTTGTTTTGTTTGTAAGTTGTTAGAATTTTTCTGTGTTTAGAAAGTTTTTATTAGTGATTTAGTGCTTACATGTTTTAGCACCTTTTGTTTTTGTTCTGTTAAATACTTGTACTCTGTAACTCTTACACTTTGAGTATTAATGAGAACAAAACATCACTTTTGTTTCAAAACCTGTTCACTCAAACTTCTTATTTGTAGAACATTGAATGTTGTTTAAAATCATATGCATCATACTTGAACTGCTTCATATTTCATGCATTGAGTTTAAACTTTGTTTAAACACATTTCAAAACTAAAACTCATATATCATTTTGAATTTGTTAAACTGTTGTTTCTATCTTTCCATTTGTAATGTTTTATCCTTATTGGAATAGATTAGAAATCTATATCTTGGACTAGTGTGTGCATTAACTTGAGACATGATTTACCAATTTCATTTATTTGGACATGTTATTATCAAGTATAATGTTTGCCCCTGATATAGTAGGTAATGGCATCAATCAAATAGGGGGAGATTGTTGGGTATGCCCACTTATATCTTAGTTTCAATGTAATAGGATTGATTAGATTTGATTGATCCATCACCTAAGTTTTATTTTATGGACTTTTGACCCACATGTAAGAAGTATTTATACTTCATTTTTTAGGTTGTCCATTGTAATAGAATAGGTTTAGGAATAGGGCAAGAATATCAAGATTCAAGAAAATCACAAGTTTGAGCCAAGTCATGCGCCATGCGCCCAAACGCCTCACTCACGCGCCGCGCAGCGCTACGCGCCTCACAGTGCGCCTGCGCCTCTTATGCGCCCGCAAAGTGTAACGCGCCTCTCTTAGCTCACGCGCCTTATAGTGATTTATTCACTGAGTGATTTATTGAAGATTCAAAGACTTGAAGATATTCAAACTTCGCTAATGATCCAACGGTGGTTAAATAACACGTATGCACCCGCATCTAAGGGCACCTGTCCATAACGGTCATATTTTTGTTATGTGTCTAACGGCTACGTGCTCCACTCAATGAGCGACAGCACATCCGTCCTTTCTCTGACTCACCAAGGATTTCTAACGGCTAGTTTTTGGGGCTCTACTATAAATACCCCATAATTTCAACCATTTGAAGTTGCTAAGCATTTCAAGAATTTCTCTCTCAAGCATTCGTTGAAGATTTAAAGATTGCCTTTGTTATTTCCAGAATTCTCAAGAACATCTTCATAACTTCATCCTTAGCCCATATCCTCAAGCAAAAACACTTTAGTTTTCTTGTGCTCTCAATCTCAAATATCTAAAGAGCCTTGAATCTAAAATCACACACGCACCTCTTTAAGTTTGATCACTTAGATCTTTCTTTTAGAGATACACCAGTTATTGTCTAGGATTTGTTCTTTCATAGAATATTAGATCTTGAGTTAATGTATAAGCTCAAACGATTGTAATTTGTAACACTCTCTCATTATATAAGATCTCCATTAGAAATCCAAGACTAACCATCTTGGTAGAGGACGTAGATCATTTTCCCGATCGAACCTCTCCAAATAGCGCGTACTTACTATCTTGCTATTTCCTTTCAAGTCATATCATATCTAACTATTTGTTTGTTTATTCATTGTAGATTGATTGATTGAACTGCGTTGTGTTTGTTATATCATTTGCCTTAGTTTCTTATTTCACCCACTTTGAGCCAAAATACTTAGAATGTGTCTTCGCCCCCTTTATCATACTTTATGCCTATTTACTTTACTAAATTCCGCTGTGCATTTCACTCACTCACTTAGGCGCATATCATTACGCTTATTTGATAAAGTTCGCATTTGCAATTGAGTTTATCAAGGGTACGAAAAGAATTTTAAAACAGCTATTCAACCCCCCCCCCCTCTCTAGCTATTTTTCATACCCTTGTTGCCCTTTGGGACCAACACGGAGTTAGTCAGAAACTTAACGAAACATGACAGAACTAATGAGTTTTCATCAAAACACAAAGGCGAGACACAAGAGTAGTGTAATCATAAATTTGAATTCAAAATGGGGTGTCTACAGAGCCCCTCGGCGACGATACTTATGAAAGAAGTAGCGTCGTCGATAGAAAATACACCATTTAGAACTTTGGGTATGGTCGTGCTATAAAGCTGCCTACGTATCCTCTGGAAAGGAATCAGACCAAACGTAGTTTGACTCTGAAAACACGCAAAAACGGTTGTTTGAGGTATTTTGAAAATCATTTTGAAAGCAATGCTGCAATAAGTAAAGTTTAGAGTTTATAGAGTAACCCGTCCTGAGGAATCAATGTCCTTGAACCAATTCTGAATATACCTTTTGTTGTTGATGGAGTGTCGTGGTCGACGGTGCCCGGTCAGGAATTACCTGCTCGCCAATGTAGGACTTACTTGCTCGCCAATGTAGGACTTTGTTGGTGCCGGTGTAGGACTTCACGCCAGTGTAGGACTTCATCGCCATTGTAGGACTTCACGCCAGTGTAGGACTTCATCGCCAGTGTAGGACTTCATCGCCATTGTAGGACTTCACGCCAGTGTAGGACTTCATCGCTAGTGTAGGACTTCGTTGGTTATTGGGGAATATCTCCGATCAATCAGTTCATGGAGCTGATTTGAAAGTACTGAATATTATCCTCGATCAATGCTCTTACATTGGAAGTACTGGATGCAAAATGTTGATGTGTCTGAATTCTGTCGGGATCATTTGATCTCTATTGAGTTTTCTTTGAGCACGGATTGATTCTTGTACCTGTTAATACAACAAGTAGAACCTATTCTAGCAAGCAATTTAGCCTTGATTTTAGTTTGTAATTGGACTCATGCGGCGGTGACAAATTTATGTGCATGCCCGATCGGTCAACCTTGGTGTAAGTAGTGTGAATAGCATGGATTCATGATGGGATGTTTATTGGCGAGGAACTGTATGTGATGATTTGTGTGTGTGTGTGCGGGGACAAGTGTTTAACAAGTTGGGACTGTTAGGCCCAATTGGTAGGAAAATAGGTTAGAGGGGGGGTGAATAGCCTTTTTAAAACTTTTCGAAGAAACACTTATAAATGCAAAGTCACTTATCAGTTTGCAAACTATTATCAGTAAGCGCAGCGGGTAAAATATGACTTAGTTTTAACTCACATAAAATCAGTGTATAAAAGATTTTCAGAGCTTAGTTTAAACACAAAGTAGTTTCCAAAAGTTCAATGCAGTTTCAAGAGATTGGTCAAAGGAAATAATGATGAATCAGCAAGAACAATAATGATTTGCCGGTGATAGAGTTCCAACCGGCAAGGACAGTAAGTAACAGAAGACACAGAGATTTGGAGAGGTTCACAGTGTAAATACTGCTACGTCCTCTACCAAGTTTGGTCAGAACTTGGATTTGGGTTAAGAGCACTATTAAATATCCCTAGTCTATTACAAGCACGGCTTTGCCGGATACAAAGACTAAATTCTAGAGATAGTTAATGAATCGTAAAACAAATATCTGACCAAGTGTATTTGAGCGGCAAGTTCAAAAGAACTTATCTCACTCAGGTGAGTGTGTGAAAGACTCAAACAACGTATTCCTTAAAATGATCTAGTTCGGGAATACTAACAATGTTGTTGAGTTTGTGCACAACTGTATGTCCTATTAAATGATCTAATGATTATCTGGACACAGAATGTTTGAGCTTCAATGAATGCTGCAAACAACCAACTCTCTTCAATGCACTAAAATCACCAACCTTCTTCAATGCACAGAGTCCTCTATTTATAGGAGGAGTTAATGTCTTAGCTTGTTGAAGAAGGATAATATTTGAATTTCCAGCTGGGTAGGTGAGGAGCATTTAATGCAGTATCCTTGGCATTAATGGCGAAGATACGCGTGCCTGAAAAGTCTGATGGGTAAAGACCCCTTTGTCTCAACCGGTTACCTGCAAAAGCAAGTAGAGACAGAGTATAGCTAAAAGTAGCTATGTGTCAGACGGCGCAGTAATCATTACAGAGCAGGTAAACTACTTTATGATAAAACAGCAAGAAAGGACAAGGACAATCAGCAAGGTTGACTTTAAAATGGAACGATGTAACCTGACTGACAGTACAGACTGTCTTTCTTTATCGGCAAGTTGAGAATGGAGTTGATCGGCAACTTCTTTAATAAGTTGATTGGCAACTTGTGTAGCAAGTTGATCGGCAACTTGTCGCATGTTAAGAATAGAGTTGATCGGCAACTTGTTTACTGGTCTGCTGATTTGCTTCCTCTGCTGGTTTGTCTTGTTTTGAAGAGTTGTAATACACCCGTGCTGGTCACAAAGAATCCTAAGGGTACCTAAAAAGGTTCTAATAAAATTGGGGGATCCTAAGTACAAACATGATTAGGATTAAGTAATTCTATGATCTAGGAATCTATTTGAACAACAGGGACCTAATCAGGTTTTCTCCTGAGATGACGAGCTACAGAGTTCCTTCGATGGTTATCTCGTGTGAGACTCGTTTGCCTTGTGCACGATGATCCGTCCAGATCGTTCCTATAGTCATGTTGTGTCAAGGGAGACAACTATTTGTCTGACAACCAATGATATTTATCAATGTGCAAGCTCTAAGTAGGTCGAGCGTACTTTTGAATCATTCTAGAATTCCATGTCCGAAAGTCTCCGGTGAAGGTGACGAGAGACGTTATCTATTCCCCCAAGTTTATCTCATGCTTTGTTATAAGTCAAGCCCCAAGAATCTTGTATGTTGTAGATGACCCCATGAACAGGCTTATGAGGCTGATTAATTTGAAGAAGAGTGCCCTCCCGCTTGATTGATTTAAGGAAAGAGGAAGGTTGAAGAAGAAATGATTTGAAGAATGTTCTCCCTATATTTTTTTTATTTTTTTTGTGACGCACCCTGATTTTTGCCTAGACCGCCCTTTCGGGTTTTCAATCTAGTGGGCATCTCTCTTACGTCTCTTTTTTCTTTTTTTTTTTATTTTTTTTTGACAGAGTATGTACTCGAAGATGACTCAGAGAGGAGAGTAGTTTTGTCTCTTATTGGGGGAGAGACATGCAAGATTTTTGGGTTTGAATGTATTAGGCATTTTAGCTATCGACTTGGCTTTTGGGAAGTTGTTCCAAGCATCGACTCAGTGAGGATAACGCACATTGTAATGAGAGTTAGAGACGAAGAGGATAGCCCCTAGTTCGAACTTACTTTGACGAGTTCGTACATCTTGAATAGGAATTGGAAGGGGACGGAAAGAATTAAAAGCCCCTAGCCTTGATGCTTGGATTTCAAGGAGAAGTGTATGAGAAAGAAAGCCCCTAGACTCAACAATGAACGCTACTTGGCTCAAAGTACTAGAAAGATAGTTCTACCTTTAATGGACCCTAGTATTTATTTTTTATGTCTTAAGTGTTTGTTCAATTATTTTGCAAGTGAATCATCTAGAAATGTCTTGGCAAGTTTTGAGGAGAATGCCTAATCACTGGTGCGCTCCTCGGATTTCTTCATGAGTGATATCTATGGGTGATGGAGACGGTCTTCAATTTAGGAGACTCACTTTTTCTTCATTTGGATTTGATCTTCGTTGTAGGAGGAGATGAGAGAGGCCTCCTTTTTTGACTTCATTGTGTGTGGTTGAAACTCCTTCTTTGTGGGGTTATGAAAGCTTGAGAGTTTTTTTTTTTTTTTTTTTTTTTTTGACTCTCAAAGCTTCAATTAAATATCCCTACTTTTGTTTGGGAATGATAATGCCTTTGACTTTCTTCTATTGCGGTCCTTCGACTTCTGACATGAGCGCGGTGATAGTAATGTGAAGCCTCTAGGCCTTCTCACTTGTTTAGACATTTCTATTATCAATTGCAAGGTTTTAGATTAATGACAATTATTGTTTGCGGATCTATTTCATGAATTAGAGAGAAATTCAAAAGGTAGAGCAACCTTTAGAGAAGTGTATAGGAATAAGAATGACTTTTATTAATAATTAGAATTCAAAACAGACTCGATAGTTTAGTTGACACAAACTAGAGAAGGAGGGAGATGGACAAGAATGATAGAACGACTCTTCGAGTTTATACTAGGAATTTAAAACCTATTCAAATTCTAGGGAGAAAGGGAGAGGATAGTCATAACCCCAAAGTGGTTGAACTTGAGTTCTTCTTGAGGCTTTGTCTTCTTCATACATTATTAGGAAGTGGGTTGTTGAGGACATTTGGGCGCTTCAAGTTCCTTGTTGTCAATGAGATCTTGGATCACATCCTTCAATTGGTGACAAGAGTTGGTGTCATGGATGGTAGCTCCATGGAACTTGCAGAAGAGGTGATGAGCATGTTGAGGAGGGAGTTGCCTTGGTGTAGTAGGAGGATCTCTCGGTGTGATTTTTCCGGCTTCCACTAGTATGTCAAAGAGTTCTCCTTGGGTGATCCCTTCTAACTTGTTGTAAACCCTTTTTTCTTCTCTCTTTTGGGAGGGGGAACAGCGGAGTAGTTGCCTTTTCCTTGGTTGTTGAAATCTCTCTTCAAGAGAATGTCAATGAGACCCTCTTGAGTAACCCCTTCAAGATTATCATAGTGCCTTGTCATTCCCATCTTAGTAAATTTGGATACATTAGGGTCACAGAGCCACCTCTTCTTCTTAGGCATGGTTGTTTCACAAAGGGGTTCGACTTCTTTTTTATAGCATTCATTTTGAGCTTACAGACATGCTTGAAGAGTACGAATCTTATTGTCGTAGTTATCCCTTTGGGATTGGAGACGTCTGTGAAGGATTGTGATTTGTTTTTCATAGTACTCCCTTTGGGTTTGTAAGCAAGTCATGAATTCTCCCTCCATTTTCTGCTTAAAGTTGGTGTTTAGGGCAGTGGCGCCTACTTCGACCAGTTGACTTACTTCCCTTTCTAGTCGAGTCTTGAGATCACAGGCCTCTTGCATAGACTTGGCGTCGGACATGAGTTTGGAACGATCTATTCGCAATCCGGACGAACCTAACGGTATAGAGATTGTGTTAAACTCAGATTAAGGTCCCAACAAGTCGGCTTTATGAGGTGTATAGGCTTAGAATTGAGTGAAGGTTGACCAAACGAGCACAACACATAAACTGACACGGACAGAAGGGGATGTCTCGTATGAGACAAGGATGTCTCGTACGAGGCATCCAGCACAGATCACAGAATTCAGTTTTTAAATCCTAATTTTGGTCGGACGGAACTTAATCCGTTTTGGGGGGTTTCTATCTAATATCCTGGAATAGTGGATTCTGTCACCCTAGAATATGAGCCCCTTGTTTTTCACCTGTATTGCACTCTCCCAAACGGACAATTTGGGCAAAGGTCCCATATTCTCATCGGAATCCACCATTCAATTAAGCCAAACCTAAGTGATTCCGTAATTGTTTTGCACTTTGTTAAACAACGCATTAATGCAATCAAACCTTGTGAATTTTATGGGATGACCGAAAGGGACATGTTGAACAGTGCGGTCGAAATTAAGCCAAACTGGCATCCACAATCCCGCACAGAATAGTGAAAGTAGGAAAACACAAACTCGGATTTCCGTAGAGAGGTTCTCCATTCTTTCAAAATTCTTTATTCAACATTTTACCGAAGGGACATTCTTCATATTCACAAGGGAGGATTATAGATTGAAAAGATGCGTTATCTTGGGAAAAGATTAAAACAACCCTAAGAATTAAACCGACCGGTCTCAAGGAGTGTCTTATTAGCTAGCATGTATGCATGAGGTTGATGCAAGGCTTTCTGTCGCGACCCCGAACCCCGCGGGCCCGAGACCGCGAGCTGGACGTCGACTTAAAACCAAAACTCTAAAATATAGAAGTTAAAAATTCCATTTTGAACCAAAAGATTTTAATACAAGGTTTGGAAAATCCAAGTTTAACAACACCATAAAACAACTAGTGTAAGCTCCACAAGCTCACACCAAAGATACAAAATATTACAATTCTTATTGACGTCAATAGTGGTAAAACTATCCCCAAAAGGTTATACATTTAAATAATGTAAACCGATCTATAACAACCTGCCCCAAAATCTCAATCCTCTCGACGTCCTCCTCGAACCGCGAATCCTAATCCTTTTCCTCCTGGGGGGGGTTAAGGAAAAACAAAGATGGAAATAAACGGGGTGAGATAAAATCTCAGAAAGTTACTAATGCAACTACATGACATGCTAATATGCAATGACCAATATCAATTAACATAAGATAGATAGCAGCGGAAATAATAAGTGACATGCTGTCAACAGTAACATCCAATAATCAACCATATAAATATGCATATAACAACAAATGAGAGGCTCCCTATCGCCAACCGTCCCATACCGGTTGGAAATAACGACCAGCTCAACATGCAACACATAAAGCTGAAATAAACACTCATAAGTGGATACATAGCCAAGGTTTTCCAAACCGGAACATCCAAATAAAGGATCGCTGCGCAGCTTCAATAATCAACAATCAACATCTTCATAGCAGCATGAAAGCTCGAAGAGAAAACCCCGGTACCGGAACCAAATCATAAAAGTGTCACAAGGGACAAGGACCATGACACAAAGTCATGCCCATTAGCCAGATGCATTCACAAAGGAACGCTGACTTATCCTTTCCAAGGCCAATCTGGAGAAGGGGTATAGTAAGGGCAAAACAATGGTCAGCATTATAATGGACTTGGCTTTGCCATTATAATCCTTCCCATCGCCCGATGCAACAAATATGCCAGCTGGGCTTCTAATTAAATGCTAAGTAATAATATTTTAGCATGAACAACAACTTAAGGTTCCAAAGTAGGGAACCACACCAGTTAATCATCACAAAGATGCAAGCGATTACTCATGAAGAGTTCAACAACAACGAACACAAGAAGTTTCTCATAAAAGAGCACACAACGATAAACGGAATTTCTCATAAAGAGTACAACAACATTGATCATTAAAACAAGATGATTCCAAGACAAGGCACGTACCAAATACGTCCTAAATATGGTACCCACAAGTTAATCATAAAGAACTCAACCCAAACGGTAACTCACAAATAGTATAAGGACCATGACCGAAACGACCATAAACATTTACTCACAAAGATATAGTAGGACTATGAACTCAACCATCTCATCACACCTGGAATTCCAAAGTAGGAAATCAAAATGAATACACCTTAAGGTTAATCAAACCGTAAGTAACCAATCGCCAATTTACGCTTTACCTCCGTCCATAACGAACCAACTCTAAACACCCCAAACGAATCCAAAAGATTACCCTTATTAGAACATGATCACGACTGGACTAAACCCTACACTTTGGTGTTCAGTAACTACCCTCCAGGTACTATAGAACATCGCCTAAAACCTAGGCCAAGGCTCACTCGAAAATCAATTCGATTGGGAACAATCACGAGCACATCATAAGATGCCCAAACATATACCGGATGATCATCACAAAGATAAGTCAAACCAACAATATCTCAATAAGATGTTCCAAATCCCAATTAACACTTAATTAATTTCAAACACAAACTTGATCACAAAGGACCCAATTCTATCACTAGAGTGCACTACAATGTTCACTAAGGTCGACTAGGAGGACACCCAAGATTTGGATCAAAACGTATTCTTTAGTCACACAATTTAACAAAATGTGCATTTTTCAGGGATCTGTGCGGCCGCCCACGATGGGTTGTGCAGTCGCCCAAAGTGCCTCAAAACAAGAACAAAAACTCTCAGAAAGGTGCGCGGTCGCCCAAACTATTTTGGGCGGTCGCACAACGTGCCGGAATCGCCAGAATCGGGAAGAACAACATGGGTTCTTCCATTTTTATACCCAAAACACATTTAACCAAAATCCCAACTTCCAACTCATGTACTAATGTACCAAAACAACTTATAAGTCTAAAAGGACTCCTAAAACAACATTTAACAACCAAAAATCAAGAATCAAACCAACATTCAAGATTTCACCATTTTTGATCAAAAACCCAAATAAATTCCAAATAAATTGCAAACTCATCCAAACTTCAAATATAACACATAAATCATCATATAAGCATGATATGCACATTTTAGCATTTAAATGGGGGAAAAGTAACTTACTTGCAATTTCTCAAAGTTGATGGATTTCAAATCTTTTTGACTTCCTACGATCCTATCGACGATCTAAACACATTTCATGTTTTAAGAAATGAGAAATAACAAGAGGAGGATGAAGAAAAAGAAGAGAGAAGGAAGAAGAAATGTTTACCTTTTCTATGGAAGAGAGAGAGAGAAGTGACTGGGAATGGGAGAGAGTGAGGGAGAAGATGAGTAGAAGGAGTAGTTAAAACCCTTTTCATAAACTTACACTTAGGCCCCTTCTTCCACACTACACACAAATACTTGCACTCCCTACTAATAATTAAGACCCAACACTTCTACACTAGCACAAATGACCCAAATAAAATGCTAGGCATAATTTATTATGACACATAAAGTGCACACATAAATATTTAAATAAATAATAATTTAAATAAATAAATAAGCAAATAAATAAATAACAATTATTTTTTTTTACCAATAAAATAGAGCCTAGTTTTCGGGTCGTGACATTCACTCCCCCTTAAAGAAAATTCGACCCGAATTTTAACGGGACTTACCCGAAAGACCAAATAGCTACGGATACGATAGTTCTGCCATTTCTCAAATTCCTCAATTGTCCAATCTACCCCACTACAAGGTAACCTTAAATAATGCTTACGATACCACGACCTCTCGCACATAACTTCCTTCAATCATAACCTTCACTACTAATTAGAACCCACAATCAAAATTGGAGAATCCCAATTGCTCCCAATCATAACTCTCGAGATATCCCAAGCTCACCTTATTCATAACCTTAATTACACTGCAAAGGTGTTTCCTTTAGTAAATCGCATGCTTAGTAGTATTCCCCAGAAATTCAAAACATCACCATCCCGAGCCTAATTAGCTTTTAAAATATAAAAAGGCTAAAGAAATTTCTATTTCTACAATATTCATCGAAATGGCTATATCTCTATGGATTATCATTATAGTGTCTTCACTTTGAGTTAACACCTTAAATAAATAGTACCATACAACCCCAAAATATCTCGTACAAAGTGTCCACTTAAATCTATGTTATACTCTCATCCCTTCATTAATCTGGTCTTAAAGCCTAAACATTCAATATACTCAATAGTCCGCGAAACGATCCAAATTTCATCTTCAAAAGATTTTCTCTAACTCCCATTTAAGTCATAATCCGTACTCATACACCCAAAGGAAATCAACGAACTCTAAATTCAATAGCTAACCCTAGTTAGGCTCTCACGCATACATTTATTGACTTAATGATATTTAAGCTCAATGGTACTACCATCATAATAAACCAATTAGCTAGTCACCTTTCAACTGACCCAACACCAAATCATAGTATTCTTTAATATGCCCGAGTATTTATACTCAACTTTCTTCACTTATTTGCAATCCAAAATAAGAAATGCCACCAAGACAATATTTAGGACCATAGAACACCCCTTTAACTAAAACTCAAAATGCCTTTGATATAGGTCGCAATTTATTACTCTCCCGAAATGTGCTTAGTCCTTTCTAACTTAACACGCTTACCACCATTAATGATCATAACTCCTACCACAAACTCATCATCCATAACAAATCGTACACCTCTCCATGCTAATCCACTCCGATACATTCACGGAGATGCACTAAAAGTGACCAAAATTTTCCTCAAGAGATCCTTATTGAATCCTCAACTCCTATAACTCAACCGATACAATATGGATTTTGATCTAAATATTAGCATTACGACCTTGTACCACAACACCCCAATTTAACCCAAGCTTCTCCTCAAACACTAGGTACTATTTAGAAGAAAGTAGAAACCTTACAATGATAATTACACCCAACAATTTGACCGAAGTTAAATACTCGGATTTCAATAAATAATAAAAAAAAAATTAGGTATAACTCTACGCAAAGGAACGGTCTCAAACAGTTTTAAGAAACTAGGAATGGAGAATATAACAATCCCCTACAACAATAGACTAAAGCAATAGTAACATCAAAATCTTGTAATAGCAACATGGCTAATTTAGCAGGTAAGACATAACCATACTTAAGCACATCATAAGCACATAAGACTTCATCAGATACCCTAAACTCTTCCTTAGGAGTAGACACCTACAACACATAAGTCAAAGACTCAGAAGAAATAAATGCAACTAAATGCACAGAAACACATAAATGCGATGACCCTAAAATGCACGCGCTCGCTCTCTCGACACAAAATTAATACCTCCTGAAACTGATGAATCACCCGCTGAGTGCTGATTGATCGCAAATACCCTACCCTGAACCTTTAGGGTTTCCCGAAGTATCTCTCTTCTGACCTTGCGCAGTACCAGTGCCGCTCCCGGATGGTTGATACCTGCCCCTAAGACAATCCCTCACAAAATGCCCCAACTGACCACAATTCACACATTTTCCTTGCTTCTTCCAACACTTGTCTTCTGAGTGTCCTTTCCTCTGACAGTAGCTGCAGAGTTTCCCATTTCGTGTCCCCTTAATAGAACCTTGATTTCCTACTGTTGGTTGCCCTTGAAGTTGCCTTCTGAATCGAGTTTGCACTCCAGAATTACCTCTGTTATCCGAATGTTGCTGTTGTGACTTGCTCTGTCCTCCTTGCTTACCCGGGTTAACCATCTCAGTCTTCCTTTTGTTTTCCCAAATATCCTGCTTAATCAAGTAGGCTCGATCCACCGCATCCTGAAAAGGTTGAATTCTTTGGGCTAAAAGTTGAGTCCTAATAGCTGTCTTCAAACCCCTAATCAATCTCATCGCTTTCTGCTCCTCGATCCGCACAAGGTATTCACAACACCTGGCTAATTCTGTGAACTTAGCCGAGTACTGTGCTACTGACATCATGCCTTGCTCCAAGCTGAGGAACTCGATCTCCTTCCGGTTTTGATTTACTAAAAAGATAAAATGATCCTTGAATTTCCTCACGAACCACTCCCAAGGATATGGTACAAGAGTCGCATCCCAACTGGTCTTCAGTGCCTTCCACCAATGTTCCGCAGCACCAACTAACATATAAGCTGCAAACCGAACCCTATCCTTATCAGTACAACCAAAGACCTCATAGATTCTCTCCATCGATTCTATCCATAGCTCGGCCTTCTTCTCATCAGGCTCACCGTCGTACTCACTTGGTTTCAACTTCAAGAACTGCTCCAACCCATATCGCGGAGGTGCTACATGTTCCTCTCTCGGCCCTTGGTCATGAATTGCTTTCACGGCCGCTTCAAACCTGTCCTGAAACATTACACGGCTTTCTTCCCGTAGACCATTCTGATTCTGAATCCCACTGATGCCTTCACCAGCTCTCCTTCTAGCCATCACAACAAATACCTGCATAAAATACTCATCGTTACTCACTCCGAACACAACTACCCACCTAGGTCATACTAATCCACCTAGACTTATACTTAGAGCCAAACCATGGCTCTGATACCAACTGTCGCGACCCCGAACCCCGCGGGCCCGATACCGCGAGCTGGACGTCGACTTAAAACCAAAACTCTAAAATATAGAAGTTAAAAATTCCATTCTGAACCAAAAGATTTTAATACAAGGTTTGGAAAATCCAAGTTTAACAACACCATAAAACAACTAGTGTAAGCTCCACAAGCTCACACCAAAGATACAAAATATTACAATTCTTATTGACGTCAATAGTGGTAAAACTATCCCCAAAAGGTTATACATTTAAA
The DNA here is from genome assembly GCA_026119855.1 of Campanula takesimana. Taxonomy (NCBI): domain Eukaryota; kingdom Viridiplantae; phylum Streptophyta; class Magnoliopsida; order Asterales; family Campanulaceae; genus Campanula; species Campanula takesimana. Next base: position 610,588 of record JAOWBW010000685.1, on the reverse strand, counting down.
TAATGTAAACCGATCTATAACAACCTGCCCCAAAATCTCAATCCTCTCGACGTCCTCCTCGAACCGCGAATCCTAATCCTTTTCCTCCTGGGGGGGGGTTAAGGAAAAACAAAGATGAAAATAAACGGGGTGAGATAAAATCTCAGAAAGTTACTAATGCAACTACATGACATGCTAATATGCAATGACCAATATCAATTAACATAAGATAGATAGCAGCGGAAATAATAAGTGACATGCTGTCAACAGTAACATCCAATAATCAACCATATAAATATGCATATAACAACAAATGAGAGGCTCCCTATCGCCAACCGTCCCATACCGGTTGGAAATAACGACCAGCTCAACATGCAACACATAAAGCTGAAATAAACACTCATAAGTGGATACATAGCCAAGGTTTTCCAAACCGGAACATCCAAATAAAGGATCGCTGCGCAGCTTCAATAATCAACAATCAACATCTTCATAGCAGCATGAAAGCTCGAAGAGAAAACCCCGGTACCGGAACCAAATCATAAAAGTGTCACAAGGGACAAGGACCATGACACAAAGTCATGCCCATTAGCCAGATGCATTCACAAAGGAACGCTGACTTATCCTTTCCAAGGCCAATCTGGAGAAGGGGTATAGTAAGGGCAAAACAATGGTCAGCATTATAATGGACTTGGCTTTGCCATTATAATCCTTCCCATCGCCCGATGCAACAAATATGCCAGCTGGGCTTCTAATTAAATGCTAAGTAATAATATTTTAGCATGAACAACAACTTAAGGTTCCAAAGTAGGGAACCACACCAGTTAATCATCACAAAGATGCAAGCGATTACTCATGAAGAGTTCAACAACAACGAACACAAGAAGTTTCTCATAAAAGAGCACACAACGATAAACGGAATTTCTCATAAAGAGTACAACAACATTGATCATTAAAACAAGATGATTCCAAGACAAGGCACGTACCAAATACGTCCTAAATATGGTACCCACAAGTTAATCATAAAGAACTCAACCCAAACGGTAACTCACAAATAGTATAAGGACCATGACCGAAACGACCATAAACATTTACTCACAAAGATATAGTAGGACTATGAACTCAACCATCTCATCACACCTGGAATTCCAAAGTAGGAAATCAAAATGAATACACCTTAAGGTTAATCAAACCGTAAGTAACCAATCGCCAATTTACGCTTTACCTCCGTCCATAACGAACCAACTCTAAACACCCCAAACGAATCCAAAAGATTACCCTTATTAGAACATGATCACGACTGGACTAAACCCTACACTTTGGTGTTCAGTAACTACCCTCCAGGTACTATAGAACATCGCCTAAAACCTAGGCCAAGGCTCACTCGAAAATCAATTCGATTGGGAACAATCACGAGCACATCATAAGATGCCCAAACATATACCGGATGATCATCACAAAGATAAGTCAAACCAACAATATCTCAATAAGATGTTCCAAATCCCAATTAACACTTAATTAATTTCAAACACAAACTTGATCACAAAGGACCCAATTCTATTACTAGAGTGCACTACAATGTTCACTAAGGTCGACTAGGAGGACACCCAAGATTTGGATCAAAACGTATTCTTTAGTCACACAATTTAACAAAATGTGCATTTTTCAGGGATCTGTGCGGCCGCCCACGATGGGTTGTGCGGTCGCCCAAAGTGCCTCAAAACAAGAACAAAAACTCTCAGAAAGGTGCGCGGTCGCCCAAACTATTTTGGGCGGTCGCACAACGTGCCGGAATCGCCAGAATCGGGAAGAACAACATGGGTTCTTCCATTTTTATACCCAAAACACATTTAACCAAAATCCCAACTTCCAACTCATGTACTAATGTACCAAAACAACTTATAAGTCTAAAAGGACTCCTAAAACAACATTTAACAACCAAAAATCAAGAATCAAACCAACATTCAAGATTTCACCATTTTTGATCAAAAACCCAAATAAATTCCAAATAAATTGCAAACTCATCCAAACTTCAAATATAACACATAAATCATCATATAAGCATGATATGCACATTTTAGCATTTAAATGGGGGAAAAGTAACTTACTTGCAATTTCTCAAAGTTGATGGATTTCAAATCTTTTTGACTTCCTACGATCCTATCGACGATCTAAACACATTTCATGTTTTAAGAAATGAGAAATAACAAGAGGAGGATGAAGAAAAAGAAGAGAGAAGGAAGAAGAAATGTTTACCTTTTCTATGAAAGAGAGAGAGAGAAGTGACTGGGAATGGGAGAGAGTGAGGGAGAAGATGAGTAGAAGGAGTAGTTAAAACCCTTTTCATAAACTTACACTTAGGCCCCTTCTTCCACACTACACACAAATACTTGCACTCCCTACTAATAATTAAGACCCAACACTTCTACACTAGCACAAATGACCCAAATAAAATGCTAGGCACAATTTATTATGACACATAAAGTGCACACATAAATATTTAAATAAATAATAATTTAAATAAATAATAATTTAAATAAATAAATAAGCAAATAAATAAATAACAATTATTTTTTTTTATCAATAAAATAGAGCCTAGTTTTCGGGTCGTGACACTTTCGGCTAAGGCTCCTCATGAACACAGTGTAGGAGCGTGTCACGGAGTGGGTACACCATCTTTGGAGAGACCGGCGAGGGCCATTCGTTAGAATGTGGGTGCTGACCGACATCCATCCTCCGATTGGGACCGGGTTTATAGGGTATGTAGTGCAATTAATCTACATGTGTGCACGTGTGTGAGAGTCAAGTTCTAGATGTCAAGGTAAAAATAGAGAAATTTTTTTTAAAGAAAGTAAAAGATTTTGACCGAACCAAAGTGGTTGCCTACGTTTCTCTCAATCTTCAGAAAAAGAAAGAGAGACTCAGGTCAACGTAGTTCGAGTTTGCAAAGATTTTTTAGAAGAGGAAGAGCACATAGGAGCACATAGAAGAGAGGGATAGAAGTACTCACATTGCTTGCATTATTACCTATTAATGGGTGCAAAATAAACTAGGGGATGAGTAAAGTAGTCACCCTTAATTTATGCATATATTTTTTTTTATACTCCGCTGCAAAAGATGTTAGTGCAAAAACAATACATGTATATGACATAAATTATTTTTTGCATATATGCGGACGGAGTAAAACAATCAAAGGAAAGTCTTTTTTTTTTTTAAGATCCAGGGACTGATCTGGAATTTTCGGAAGTTCAGGGACTGTTCTGTAGTTTCAAAAGTGCAGGGACCAAACTGTAATATTATGAAACTCAGGGACCAAACTGCAGTTCTGAAGTGCAGGGACCAAACTGCATATTTTTTTAACAGCCGCCAGTTTTTTTTTTTTTTGATGGCCTAATCATTGCTCATGATTATCCAATGATTGCAAATGATTAAAATGAGATTTAATCATAAGCAATCATTGGTTAAGTATATCACAATGATTAAACCTTAATTTTTCCAAATTAAAAGGGTCTTTGGCAGCTTTAAAAGGGATGCCTCGTATATCTCGTATGGGACATCTCTTCCGAAGCTCAGATTTAAAACAGAACAGTCTGAAAATTTGCAGAAAAATTCAGAAAAAATATATTTTTAGCAGAAAATTACAGAGATTAAAACCACCTAATTTGTACGCAAGTCTAACCCACTTAATTTTTCCCCATCGGAGTCGCCACTGTTTGCACCCGAGAAGGTTCCCGCTCGCCTTTTTGATTTGAGAGTCGCCACCATGTTGTTGTCGGAACACGGACCGTGAGATTCTTGAGTTCGGGGGTTAAGTTATGCATTGGGAAGGTCAAGGAGCACCCAATCCACCCAATCTAGGATTGGTCTTTCTTAGGTGTTTTTAATCAAATAAAAAAACTAAGTAATTAAAACAAATAAAGCCAATAATTAATTTCTTAATTATTGGAATGTCGGATCATGTGCTTCGAGACCATCTCCATGAATTGGAGAGGCTCTAGGCTGATCCTTTTGATGGGATTACACTACTCTAAAAACAAAGAAGTAGGTGAGAAGTAGAGATTAAAAGCGTAGGAGTTTACCTAAAGCGTTCTTGAGATTCAAATTGATGGCCTTGACTAAGGCCTTGATGATCCAAGATTTTGTGTTGATTTTGGCTTGAAATGATGAGTATTTGATGGTGTTTTGGTGTGGGGGGAGAGGAAAAACGGGATTCTTGAGAGAAGGACTGATTGGAGAGTTGTTAACCTCTTTTTGTGGTCAAGGGATCATTAACCAGCATTAGGAGTGAAAGACTCTTTATTTATAGGCTTAGATTGCTTAGGGACCAAGTAGAGAGGTTTAATTAGGTAAGGAATCAATAGGAAACCTCTAGGAAGTCTCCTACTGATATGTTTCCCAGATTAGGAGAGTTTTGGCCAAGAAAGAGATCGGGACGGAGAAGGAAAGTGACTCTGACTCGCAGACAGAGGAGATGTCTCGTAGGAGACATTGATGTCTCGTACGAGGCATCCAGCCAAGATTATTGTTTTATCCTTGTCTAAAGTCCCATTGTTCAGTTTAGCCCCCAAACTAACGGAGTCAGTCAGAAACTTAACGAAACATGACAAAACTAACGAGTTTTCATCAAAACACAAAGGCGAGACACAAGAGTAGTGTAATCATAAATTTGAGTTCAAAATGGGGTGTCTACACTGAGTAGCCAAAGAAGCTCGGCCGTGCACTAGCTGCTTCCAAAACCAAGTTTCTGTTGTGTATCCCTCGGCCGTGTCAAGGGTACGATTCGGCCGAGTACCCCCTGTGCTGGCCAATTCACAGAATTTCACCATAAATCCCCAAAAAACACCAAAATGCCATAGCAAGCAAATTTTTACCTTCTTTCCACATAAAAACCTCCATCATCGAATCTCAAAGCCTCCAATACACTCTTAGGGAATTCCCGAGCAGTGATATATACCCTCTGAATCCTATGAACATGAGCCTCCACTGCCAATCTGTCTGCGACCCCATTAGCTTGACGAAGAACATGATCTAACCCATAATCTCTCACTAATGAAGAACAATCCCGAATCTCATATGTATATTGCCATGGACTTTGAAACTTGCCTTTCAATATATTGACAGCCACCAACGAATCTAACAAGACCATAACTGACTGCAACCCCCAATCCTTGCACATTCTCAAACCATCACGAAGTGCGAAAATCTCAGCTTGCATGTTTGTGCCCATGCCATAGTAACAAGAGTAATAAAAAACCAAAGCCCCTCTGTAATCTCGTACTATTCCTCCTCCGGTGAAAACGCCATTAACCGCAGAACCGTCCGTATTAAGAGCGTAAAAGTGGGATTTAGCCCGTTCCCATCGCAAGTATCATCGCAGACGAATCTTATGAAAATCAATTTTGAGATCAATCCTCTCCAAAATGAGACGATCCTCCCTTCTTGGTGCCCCTTTTGGGACTAAGAAAGAACACGTCTCAATCAAGGAGTTCATGACCCCATCAATAATCTTCGCACTATCCATCATGATCCTGACAAAAACAGCCTTACACCTAGCCTTCCATATCTCCCAACAAGAAAACAGCATAATACCCATACGGACCAATCCAAATTGTCTGCGCTTCGACTGATCACCACAACGAATGTCCCATAAATGTTGCAAATCTGTATAAAGATGAGTCAAAGGGAAAAAGGTTACCCAATGCCTCCAAACCGATTGTGCCATCGCCGACTGCAACAATAAATGAGACACTGTTTCCCTGTAACCACCACCCGGACAACAAACACATCAAGAGGGAATGTGGAATCCCCGGGACTCCAACTTAGCATCAACCAGCAGACCATCATGCATGACCTTCCACCAGAAGCCACTAACATTTGTTGGAATATTGGGATGCCAAATTTTAGCACCCCATTCCACCAAAGGACTCCGAACCCGAACATGTTCCCACCAAGCAGCAGTCTCAAAAACCCCAGTTTTTGTCAAAGTAAAGATCACCTTATCAGGAGCATCATCCATAATACGAACCCTCCTGGCATTTTCATGCAGCACGTTCGGTATAAAATGAATGAGATCATCAAGGATAGGGATACCATCTCGCACCAAAAGAGTGTGATCTTCGGGTCTAGGACCCCCAATCCGCGCTCCACACAAATTGTCTACCCAAAATTTCACCTCCCCTCTGCCAACCACACATCTGTTGTAGTTATCTAACTAATCCAATACTCTCGCTGCTGCTTGCCACACATAGGAGCTAGAGGCCGCTTCCTGTCCATTATATTTCACACGAATGTACCTTGACCATAACGAATCCCCTCTAGTGGCCACCCAAGCAAGCTTTGCCAACATTGCCTTTTTCATGTCCTCTAAATGCCGAATGCCCAATCCGCCTTCTTAAATAGGTCTACACACCTCATCCCAAGCAACCCAATGAGCACGTTTCTCCCCACCTCTACTCCATAGAAAATTTTCCATAATAATCTCCAATTTTCTAATCACCACCTTTGGCACTTTAAGAACACCCAAAGAATAAATAAGGATGTTGGATAGGACAGATTTAATAAGAGTTAGCTTTCCTCCAAATGAAAGTAACCTCGCCTTCCACCCATCTACTCTCTTCATCATCTTGGCCTCTAACTCCGTAAAATGTACCCTTTTAACACGACCTTTAAAAAGCGGGATCCCCAAATAATTAAGCGGAAATTGTTGGTGCGTATAACCCGACCATCTTCGAACTTATTGAAAATATAAATGTAGGCATTTCTATATTGAAGAATTATTATTGGGACTTTTTCAATATGAAGATTTTTAAAAGGGGTTTTTGTATTTTTTTCAAAAAAGAAAAAATCTTTAGTAACTTGGACCTAAATAAAATTGGGACATTAACCGGCAATTGGGATACCGGAACTCCTTAAACTTAAACATGTTTTGTCATTTTCCCCTTAAGATAATAATAATAAAGAGTTCTAGGGCAATGAACACTCTGCGAGTTTCTAGGAATCTAGGCGGTTAGGGTTAATAAAGAGTTCTTTTACCTTTCTTCTTCACAGCCTTCTTTTCTCTCTCCAAGGCGAAGATTCAGAGGTAAAATACTTGCCTTCTTTCTTTTTTCTTCGCAATTTTTTTATCATGGGAAAAACAAAGTGGTCGAATTCTAAGGATGTAGTCGTCCCTAGTCCGTCGAGTCAAAGTAAAAGCGTGGAGTCTGATAATTTTATTTGTGAGGTCTTGCTACCCCAATCCTGATAGTGAAGTTTACGTCTTTAACAATGCCCAACTTGATCTTTTAAAAAATCATCGGTGTCTTCCAGAATCTTCTGTTTTTCATCCCTTTGGTGTCTCCCTGAAAATCGATTCTGTGTCCCCTTCATGGATTGCTTTTTATGAGTACCCTTTTACCTTAGGGTTTACTTATCATTTTTCCCACTCGTGTCTGATTTCTTTCAGAGGACCCAGTTATCATATGTCCAGTTATGCCAATGGTGTGGCGAGTCTTTTCTTTTGTTCTAAGAGTGAATAAAGAACATAATTTGAGAATAGGCTTGAATGAATTAGCTTTGGTATACGACTTCCAGTCATTTGGTTCCAAACGCTACTTGTTAAAAACGGAGACTGGGGTTGACTCGTTGTTTTTTAGAGTTTCTGTGAATGATCGAGGTTGGAAAGGTCGATATTTTTTTTGTTGATAGGAATTCCTTAGGCTGTGATGATAGTATCCCATGGAGATGGAACAGGGGAGGTACATTCCTGATTCTTTAAATTTCTCCTTTGCTTCTTGACTGAACTAGTAATTTTCCCCTTTTTGTTGTTGTAGATATCAAGTGGGGAGATCTGTTTCCACCAACGGAAAGTTCTAAACAGAAATTGGAGGCTCTCAGGGGACTTTCTGTAGAGGATAGAACCTTTAAGTTTCCTGAAATTGGATTTTTTCGCGTTTCCAGTCAGGAGTTGTCTTCTCACAAGATGTCGACGGGTAAGAATTCTTGCTTTGATATTCTTGTTTCTTGTCCCTTTATATCTGAAACACTGAACTCTTTTTCTTTTCTTGAACAGTTTCAAAGTCCACTCAAGGATTTTCTTTAAAAGATCTAGAAACTTTTGTTGGGATGAGCTCTGTCAACAAACCACCGGTCAAGCCAAAGGTTGAGGTTGCTGCGTCTGTTGTGTCTAGATTGAAAAAGAGAAAAAGTGAAGAAAAAGAGGTTGTGGAGGTCGGAGCTTTCGAGGACATGGAGGTTGAAGATATTAGGAAAAGATTCTTTGTTTTTGCATCTGATGTGAGTTCCCCATGATTTCCTATTAATTTGAAATGTTAAGTATTTTAAGATTACTAACCAATTTGTTCTTGTAGGCTTTTGGAGCTATGGAGTCCAAAGTTATCACTTTAGATGAGATGAATAACAAGCTGCTGATAGAATCCTTGCACTTGAAGAAGCACGTGAACTGGAGAAAGAAGAGATGCAGAGGAAAAATGAAATGTTAGAGAAGAAAATTGATGCTCTGAATGATGAGGTGTCCAGCCTAATGAAGGGGATGTCTTCCATCCAATATGTCCACATGCAGGAGACGGAGGATCTGAAGAGTGCGCTAATGAAGTCTGCAGCTATCAAGGATGACAACAAGAGTGGCAAACATATTGAATGGGACATCGAGCAACAGCGCACCGTCTTGAGGGGCCTTACTGGAGAAGCTGTAGAGGTAGGAGAAGTGTCGTCGGCTACCAAGGATGACAACAAGAAGGAATATGGAACACCACCAGCGGCGGAAGCCAATTGAAGAAGTTTTAAGTCTTTTGTTTCTGAACAAGGTTTTACGGGCTGTGTCCCAGAATGGTTGTAATAAAAAAAAATAGGGTTTTTGTTTGGATTTTGGTGATGGTGATGTAATAGTCCATAAGGGCCGAAAACAATTTGCCTTTTCAAAGTGTGGGGTTGGTTTCCACATTTTTAGGTTTTTCTGGACAAGACTTAGTTAAGTAACTGGTAGGTTTTGATGAATGAAATGGGTTTTAGGTATTTCTGCTGTGTTGCCTCCTTGCGTAGGATGTTCAAATCCTTTGCTCAACTTTGGTTCGCATGTTATGCCAATTAATATTTATCCTTAGATAACATGTAAATGTTATAACCAATCGATCATAACTTTAGATTAGTATTTGACTAAGTGGAAATGGGGGGTGCGTACATATAAACATACGTGCCCATTCCAAACCTTAATCAACACTAATGTCGTGCGCTCCAGGCGAAGGTGTATAAACCTTAATAGAGACGAAAGAAAGTAATTTCTTTAAACCTTTGAAGGGATTTTGATACCTTAAACTTAGGATGAGATGGCCAATCTCAAAATTGTTGTCTATATTAAATTTCCAAAATCTTAGTACAAAGTGTTATTATCTAATAAGATGTTAGTAATTTATGATAACTCAAGTGGTACCATCTTTTATTGAAAAACTTATAGAAAAATTTGGTCAAAGAATGAAAATTATTTATAAAATAAAAGTAGATTCATACCTGAGCTTTATTAAATGTCATCTTCTAATAAGATGTCAACATCTTAATCGCCTCATTATCTTGATCACGCATATTGATTGTCTTGACCTAAAAAGATTTCCTTTGTTTCTTTGCAAGACAGAAAACATGTTAGAGATGGGTGTTAGCTTAGCTAACACCCCTCCGATGCTTAAGTCAATAATGATTCAAAAAATATAATCAAATTTGAAATGACATAAAGTAAATAAAGCAAAATAAATTCATACTTGATTTCTTGATTTAAATGGACATATTACAACTTACATAAAGTAGGTTTTGAGGTGAATTGCGTTCCAACTTTTTGGGATCCTTACACCATCTGGGGTAGAAAGTCAATATGAGCATTTTCCTGCTTCTGCATCTATCAAGTACTGACCTTCCCATTTTGGAGCCAATTTTCCAGCATTGAGTTCTCTCATGTTTTGAAAAACCTTGCGTAACACCAAGTCTCCAACTTGAAATTTCATTAGCCTGACGTTCTTGTTGTATGACCGCGCAATACTCTACTGATATGGTGCCATCCTGATTTTAGCTAGGTCTCTTAGCTCGTCAATGATGTCCAGATCGTGGGCTAGGATGGCGTCGTTCTGTTCCGACGTCATATCTTGCCGTAGGGATGATGACTTCTGCAGGGATGACGGCTTCTGCTCCGAATACCAAGGAATATGGTGTTTGACTTGTTGCATTCTTGGGTGTAGTCCTATCTGCCCATAAGACGAATGGAAGTTCCTCGGTCCATCGTCCCTTCTTCTGATCTAGCCTCTTCTTTAGATTGTTGATTATAATCTTGTTGCTTGATTCTGCTTGTCCATTGGCTTGAGGATGTACAGGGGAAGATGCCACCATCTTGACTCCCCAGCTGGTTAGGAAGTCTGCCGTCTTCTTACTGATGAATAGGAACCGTTGTCGCAAATTATCTCTAAGGAATGCCAAATCTACTGAAGATGTTCTTTTTTATGAAGGAGATGACTTCTTTGTCACGGACTTGGACGTATGCTTCTGCTTCTACCCACTTGGAAAAGTAGTCTGTCATTGTAAGCATGAATACCTTCCCTCCTGGTGCTTTAGGTAATTTACCCACAATGTCCATTCCCCATGTCATAAATGGCCAGGGGAAAGAATGGGATGAAGCAATTCTGCTGGTTGGTGCAGGATGTCGCCATGCTTCTGACATGAATCACATTTCTTGGCATATTCAGTGGCATCTTGACGTATTGTAGGCCAAAAGTAACCCATCCTTAGAGCTTTGGTGTATAAGCTTCTGCCCCCAAAATGATTACCACAAATTCCTTCATGCAGCTCCTTAAGAACTTCTTTAGCTTTATCGAATTCTAGACACCTTAAATATAGACCTGCAAAAGATTTCTTAAACAACACATTATCTATTAACAGATATCTTGAATTTCTTACCCTAAATGCTATAGCATTCTTCTCATCAGTTGGGATGGTGCCATCTTGAAGATACTTGATAATGGGAGTGGTCCATGAAGTTTCTGTCTGACTGTCATGATCCTCTTGGATGTTGTCATCTATGCTGAAGAGCTCTAACTTTTCCAGAACAGGAATGTTGACATGAATGATTGGTATATTGGTTTGAGAAACGCTTTTGAAAGCTGATCCCAAGTTAGCAAGGGAATCTGCTTGAGAATTTTCTTCTCTAGGTACTTGTTCTAAGGAAAAGCTTTGGAATTTGCTTGCTAGGATTTTCACGATCCCCAGGTATGACGTCATTTTGGCATTCTTAGCTGCATAGGAACCATTGAAATGGTTAACCAATAATAATGAATCACAGTATACCTGAATCGCCTTGACATTGAGGTCTAAGGCAACAGTTAATCCTGTAATCAAGGCCTCATATTCTGCTTCATTGTTGGTGGCTTTAAAATCACAGCTTATGGCCTGGGGTATGATGTCCCCTTGTGGTGACTTCAGGAAAATACCCAGACCTGTTCCTCTCATGTTGGATGCGCCATCTGTGAATAGTGTCCACTTGAGGATGTCGTCACTTTGAAGCTGTTGAACCTCAATTTCGACTTTGGGTTGCATACTTGGACTGAAGTCTGCCTCAAAGTCTGCAAGTGCCTGTGATTTTATTGTTGTTCCTGGCTCATATATGATATCATACGTGCTCAGCTGGACGGACCACTTTGCCATCCTTCCAGACATCTTTGGCTTCCTAATAACATTCTTAATTGGATAATTAGTACGAATATAGATAACATGAGTCTCAAAATAATACCTTAACTTAACTGATGCAGTAATCAAAGCTAAAATTAACTTTTCTAGATAGGAGTACCCGGTTTCCGCATCTAAAAGAGTTTTACTTACATAGTATATTGGATGTTGGTTACCATCTTGCTCTCGTATAAGGACTGCACTAACAGCTGCTTCTGAGACGTCCAAATATGCATATAGGGGTTCGCCTTCTTGTGGTCTGGCCAGCAATGGAGATGTTGACAGGTACTGTTTCAATTCCTGAAATGCCTTCTTATGTAGTTCTGTCCACTCGAATCTACAATTCTTCTTCAAGATATCGTAGAATGGCTTGCATCTTTCTGAGGATTTTGAAATAAATCTGTTGAGGGCTGCTACCTTTCCTGTCAATCTTTGAACATCTTTAACAGTCTGAGGCAACGTCAGGTTGATGATTGCTCTTATCTGTTCTGGACTTGCTTCTATTCCTCTTCCATCCGGATGAACCTTGTAGCTCTATTGCGTACATCTTCCATTCTCTTGCATGGATTCATCACTAGATCCTCATAGAATGGTGAGTCATTCTTCAAGCCCATTCTGAAAGCGTCTGTTGCTGTTGTCATGTCAAGGTTTGGAATTTCCAAGACTTCTTTGTTGAATCTGTTGACGTAGTCCTTCAATGCTTCGGTAGGTTGTTGAATGATCCTGTAGAGGTCACTGGTCAGCTTCTCGAATTATCGACTGCAGGAGAACTGGTTGTTGAACATGTTGATGAGCTGGGCATATGAACCGATTGATCCTGGTGGTTGACGAATCAACCATTTCAAAGTTGGTCCTACCAAGGTCGACCCGAAGCCTTTGCACAAACAGGCTTCTCTATACTGAAGGCGTATACGAACAATATCCATCTTCTCTTGATAATGGGCGACATGCTCTTCAGGATCTGTACTTTCATCATAGAACTTCATGGAAGGAATGTTGAATCCTTTTGGGATGTCGACATGTGCAATTGCTGGCACGAATCGAGATTGACTATAGCATGTTGGAGAGACCTGCTGGATAGGAGGAGTCACACCAGGTACATTCATGACCATATCCCTTAATTCCTGAAGTTGACTTGCTATGAAGTTACCTGCAAAAGGGTTAGCAGTACGAGCAGTATTATCAAATGCAAAACTTGAATTAATGTTACCGAAGGGATTGACATCCGCTGTAGATGTCACTATGGTACTATTGGTATATGCTGGCCCCATAGATGTCCCTGAAATGTTATGAGTGAAAGGTGGGACAGAAGTGTTGCCAAGTGGAGAGAACTGAAAGAAGCTAGGATCCGGGGACGACGACATCATCGGAGAGTCCTCACCAAAGGAGATGACAGGGTTCCACCATCAGCTGTGCTGGCCATCGGGATCCACTCGTTGAATACAGAATGACTACCCCCAGTTCTGAAGTTAAGAACCCTAGGGCGAATTGGTGATACGGAATCCACCCTCTCGCTCAAGGATTTCTATTCCTTCTGCATATTCACCAGGGTGTCAAATATCAATGAAGTGCTACTCTACTGCTTGTCTAGCTGACTCCTCATTTGGATTAGAATGCTCTTGAGTTCAGGGTCAGAGGATAAAGCAGATGGTTTCTTGCCAGCTCCGACAGGCGGCGGCGGTGGTAGAGATCCAGAGTGGATGCCTGTCGTCTTGTTGGGACTGTTTCCCCCAATCGGTAAGTTCAAGCCAATAGTTGTGGTGGGAGCCTTGCTGGTGCCGGAAGTCATGGGTTAAGTAGACATAGTGATTTGAAGGAGATTAAAACAATTAAAAAACCAAAGGCCCTTAGGTGGGCGCCAAATTGTTTTGGTGAAAAACAATAAGAACTAAATTAGGCAAAAAAGTGTTTAGTCTTTGGATTGGAAGGAGGGTGCTATGGAATATAATTGTTGAATGAAGATGATAAATGACAATGGCACTATGATATATATGAGGAAAGCCCTTGAGAGAATGATCTCGCCGGCACAAAACCTCGAGAGGTGTTTCTGAGCACCTACCACCCCTAAACGATTGTATTGAGAGTTCTTGATGTTACAATTGTAGCTATGGCGGAATACAATAGAGAATACGTGAGTTGTGTGTGTTGTGCCGCCTCATAGCTTAGTTTAAATACAAGAATAAGATAAAACAAATCTACCCTAACTAACTAAGCTATAAACTCGGGCTCAATCTCCTTTGTGACCACGTCTTGGTTGCAGTTGATAGGAGTCATCGTAAGTCTTACTTTCATCATGTTTTAATACCTGGGATTTATTTGTAAAAAAAAAGATATTAATTATGCAGTAAATAAATAAATCAATTACTTACAGCGCTATAGATATCAGGATGTCGCTATCCTTGAAGATGTCGTCGTGTAAATTTTTACCCACAACAAGTACTATGACAACCTGTTCTGTTCTTCCTCGCTGGAGTCCCTCCATAAACGTCGGCAACCCCGACATTCCTCCTTGCGGCCTCTTCCCTATGAACAGCAAGAGAGAAAAAGAAAATGTCAGAACGACGTCGTAGCAGGTTAGTGCGTACATCATAATGCAGTTGATGGAAAGGATGAGTCAAGTCGCCTTCTCGGTTGACAACTGAGAATAATTGAGAAGTTCTTATTTGTCGGTTGATGGGCAGAGTTGACCACTCTCTCAGATGACAACTTACAACAACTAAGATATTCTCAATTGTTGGTCGTTCGTGGGAGTTGGACGTTAGATGCGGCAACTAAAAAGTTCTCAGTTGTTGGTTACCAATTGAAGTTGATCACCTTTTAATTCTACAACTAAGAACAATTGATAAGTTCTCAATTGTTGGTTGCCAGAGTTTGTCGCTTTCTCAGTTGATAACCCAGAACAAACGAGAACCGCGCAGTTGTTCTCAGTTGTATTCTTTGATCTAGTAAAAAATTGATACAACTAATAACAACTAAGCACTTCTTATTCGTTAGTCTTCGGCCAGGGTTGGTAGTCAAAATTGTTGACTCGAGAAAGTGGGGAGGGGTGACAAGAGGAGGTGGTGCTTGGAGAAAAAAAGTTAAATGATGACGAGGGAGGGACTCATTTTAAGTCGGAAAGAGTACGTATTTTAACCAAAAGTCTGTGAACCTTAAAGTTAATTTTAAAAAAAAATACATTTTTTATATTTTCTCAAACATTAATAAACAACTACTTTCTTGTTTCACATGGGCGAAAATAACGCGATATCAAATTACTTTTTATTCTATATATTTTTAAAATATACTCCTTCCGACTCAAATTAGTGTGAACCGAGAAATTGAGCACACAAACGAAGGAAAAGTAGGAGAGATAAATAGTGGAAGGAGATGTTTGTGAGTTTGAAAAAATAAATAGGAGAGAGAATGAGTGAGAGGAATAGTAAGTTGATTGTTGTTTTGATTGTAAAAGTAAAGTAAGAGAGAGAATGAGTGGGAGGAACAGTAAAAATTCTTTGCTATTTTGGGTAATCCACACTAACCTGAGACAGACAGAAAAGGAAATAAGTTCACATTAGCCTCAGTCGGAGGGAGTATAAGTTTAAATTTTTGAGTGAAAAAAAAAAAAAAAAAAAAAAAAACTCTTTTCACCTAAAAATGATCCTTACATTTGACTATTCAAACTTTTTAAATATATGAACACTTGTTTCACTAGTCATATTTTGTTTATAGACTTTTAAACCTAAATTGGTGAAACAAATAATTTTTTTAGTCAATTAAAACTGACAAATGTAAAGATTATTTTGGGATAAAGAGAGTATAAATGAACGAAAAATGAGAATTTTAATGTTTTTAGTGAACAATAAAATAATTATAAAAGAAGGATTAGAACTATCATAATTGCTCAAAATATATCACGTATAACAGTAGTTTCAAATTATTTTTCCTATGAATATTTTTTAAATATTGTTTTTAAACATATTGAGGAAAAAAAAAACGGAAAATGGCATGAGGAGGAGAGATAATGTATGATTAAACAATATATAAGTTAATTCTCTGGTGCAGAGACTAAATTTCATAGTGTAGGAAGTAGGAACTAGGGTGTAAGTATGGTGCAGTGTGCGTGCTTTAACGTTTTTGGGGGAGCGGAGATTGAGGGACGGGGCACGCCTGTCCAAAAGAAAGTCAGGGATCTGATGGTTAATTTAAGAAATACATGTCTTAAATGGTGTTTTCACTTACAACTAAGGACTATATGGTAAATGCCTTACTCCCCCAAATTAAGCCCTAATTAGTTAATTTGGGGAAAAACGTTAGAGATCGAAGCTAGGGATAAGAAATGTTTGTGTGTGCTGCCAAAGTATTGAGCTTTCTACAGCATATCAAGGTTATTCACGGAATGGAGAGCGGCGAGATCGGTGGAGAAGCTACCACCGAAGGGAGAAAAAAGAGAAGAATCCAAGGGGAAAAAAGGAAGCATCAAAGGGAGCATGTGCCAGAAAGGGAAAAAAAGAAGAAGAAAAGGGAATCTGAGTATGAGGAAAAAGAAAAGGGTATGAAATGAGACATTTAAACTTAAAGTACGCCTCTTCAATTAAAAGGGTATGAAATGAGACCTTTAAACTTCTCAAGTTAACAAAAGGTAGAAAAATTGTATATATAAAAACTAGAAGAATCTCTTGTGCACAAGGGTTGGGACTTGGGCGTAAATAGGTGGATTTTCTAATGCCCTCCATAGGTTGATGTTTTATACCAGGATTCATGAATATTCAATTCTTCTGGAGTGCACTTTCTCTAAAAAGCTCAATTGTAGTCTTTCTAATGAATGCAATCAGCTACAACATATTATTACTCTAAGGTTCACTTAGCATTAAACCCCAGGTGCAGCTTCAGCACGATGTTTGAAGTTTATATTAACATGTACTCCCTATGTCCCGTTTCTTACTTTCCTTTTTAGTATGTCCCAATATAATATTCTTAGTTTACTTTATTACCTAAAATAGACTATGATACCCACTTTCCTTTTGCTAACAAACATGGTTTACTTCACAGGTGCATAGATGGATGATCCAATAATTACGAGTGTTGGGTATTATCTAATCTACTTGTATATTTCTTTTGTGGTGTATATTATAATGGTGAACTACGCCTTGAGCCACGATGGTCACTATGATGATGGTTTGGAGGAGCAAAAGACTAGGGCTGGATTGGTAGGTATACCAGTTATATTTTGTTTATACCATGTACCAATCGAGTTTAACTTGGTACATAAAATTATGTACCATTACCAACCAACTAAGTCGGTATACCAACTTAGTTGGTATGGTTGGTACTAGCCTATACCAAATGTAGAATGTAATGTAAAACAAAAAAAAAAAAAAAAACAAAAAAAAACAACAACCACTTGAGAGTAGTCTTTTTCAACAGGCAAATTGACATCCGCTTGAGTATTTTTGTACTTGTATTGAGCTGTTACATGTTGTTATGTAAATGCCACAAAGAAATATTAACATATATGAATCTAGGCATGAAATCCGTCGATGAGACATTATCAGCCGAGAAAGAAAGAAACAAGTACTCCCTCCGTCCCAGCACAAGTGACACTTATTTCTTTTCGGTCTGTCCTACTACAACTCTACAAGTGATACTACCCAAAATAAAAATATTTTAATATATCTATATTCAACCAACCCGACTATTTAAACTCACTCATTCTCTCTCTTCATATTCCACCACTCAATTTATTCAATCAACACTACTATTTACCCCACTCATTCTCTCTCTCTTCATTTTCTACCACACATATCTACATTTTCCTTAATCTCCGTGTCCCAAAAGTTGGTGTCACTTGTGTTGGGACGGAGGGAGTATATAAGAACAAGAGATTTTTTTTTTTTGGTAACTACTAGATTAAAAGAATCATGGAGAAGTGTAATTGTATATATTCTTTTAAAACATGTTAAATTTGTTCATCCAAGCCACTGAATGGTCACATATATGAAAAGCCAAATATTTATAAACATACAAATTATCTTTGAAAGAAATTTTGCATTCAACTTTATTTAGGGAATAGAATAGGGATATAATATTGAAAGATACTTTATTTTTTAATACATAATAGTATTTTTAATATTATTAAAAATTATAATTGGTACTTGGTATACCAACCAACATCAAATATCAGTATCGCGTACCAACCAATTATACATAATTGGTACGGTAGTACTACCAACAATATCGGTATACCGATTTGGCCGTACCAATTATAATTGGTACGGTTGGTACACGAGTTGGTTGGTACAGATTCATAAATTTTGCCAGCCCTACAAAAGACTAAAGTGGGGAGTCTGCCCCCCGTTGATTTGCCAAACATAGTTGTTGTGAAGGGCAAGGGATTAGAGGCTGCTACTTAGTTGTTGTTTTTTTGTTCTTTTGTTTTTGAGTATGGCGTGCTTGTTAGTTTAACATTTTTGAATCTGAATCTACTTGAGATTCAGATTTCCTGCACACCAAACTACCAAACTGAATTATGTACTATTTGTTCAAATTATCTCATTAGATTGTATTAGTGGAGTAGTGTGAAGACTTTTGTTGTCACTGTGTGCTTTTATTTTTACTAAAGTGGGGGCATGGATTGGTCTAAAATATGTGTTGTTGTAGACACCCCATTTTGAACATCCTCTTATAATTATACCACTTTTGTGTCTCGCCTTTGATTTGGGTTGAAACTCGTTAAGTTTGACATGTCTCGTTAAGCTTCTGACTGACTTCGTTAGTTAGGGGCTAAAATGAACATTAAAACTTAAGCAGAGGGCAAAATTGTGATTCAGCACAAGATGCCTCGTACGAGACATCTAATGTCTCGTACGAGACATCCCCCTTGACAGACCAGTTTTCCAGTAGTTTCCTTATCGAACTCAACCTCGTTTCTTGGCAAGCACTCCACAATCCGGGAAAGAAAGGAAGGACGATCTGAGAGTCCAAAAACAACTCCTTGGGGATCGAGTCTTTGATTCCCATCCAAATTTACCTCCTTGGCTTGGTCCCTAAGTCAAGAAATCATATAAATATAGAGGTTCTTGAACTAAAATCCCTAATGGTAGTCAATCGTTCGGTTCAGAAAGAATCACCCTCTACCTATCAAAACTCCCTCATATCAGCCTTACCAAGGTAACCCACGAAATTCATCAAGCCATAACACAATTTGAGCCAAAGCTTTTGGATCATCAAGCCCTTTTGTCAAGGCCATCCATAGGATTCTCGAAGAACGCTTAGGTAAATTCCTTTGTTTTCTATCTTCTCATCTCCTTCTTTGCTTTGAAGTGGTGTGATTTCATTAAATGGTCAGCCTAGAGCCTCTCCAATTCATGGAGATGGTCTCGAAGCACATGATCTGACATTCCAAATAAATAAGATATTATTTATTTGGCTCTCTTTCTACATAATTTGCATAATTTTAAGATGATGATGATGTTTTCGTAGCAAGACCAATCCTAGATTGGGTGGATTGGGTGCTCATTGACCTTCCTAATCCATAACTTAACCCCCGAATCCAAGATCTCACGGTCTGTGTTCCGTTAAACATGGTGGCGACTCACAACAACATCGAGCACAATCAAGTCCCTACATTCAAAACAAACCGACGCGGCGGGGGAAGGGGTAGACGAGTTGTATGGCAGTAGTATTGATATGTTCTTTTGGTTTCTTCAAGGAATGGCTCCTTATAGTAATGGAGTGTTAGTAAGTGCAAAAGTTAACTCCTTAAACTAATGGATGGAGTGGTAGTAGTAGTATGTGTATCTCCTTTAAGTAATGGATTAGTATTAAGAGTCAATGTATAAATATTATGTAGTGCAGTAGTAGCAAGTGTACTGTAACTTCTATTGCTAATACAGTAGTAGTAAAATATTTATAGTTACATATGTTTTTATTATTTTGTGTAACTACATTGGTGTTTTACTTGATCTTAAAAAAAATGAAGAAGTGTGTTAGGATTCATTGTTTGTACACCCCACCTTAATTTGATTGATCCATGCCACGTGTCTTTTTATGGACTTTAGGACCGCATGTAATGAAGTTCTACTTCAATTTTTAGATAAGTCCATTTCTAGATTTTTGATTGTCTAGGCTGAGTATAGTTTGGTTGTATCATTAGCGGTTTAGTGCTTCAGCCGTCATCTTGAGACCGCTAGCATGGAGCCCTTCAGTTTTCATCAAACTGCAGTTTGCATGTTTGATGAAACCGTCCATCATCATTCTTCAAACCGCCCTTATGCTTGGTGAAACCGCAGAGCAGTTATTGAAGAATTAAAGATATGTCATTTATTCCTTAGACAAACATTCCCTTTTAACCGTAAAAGGATGTTGTTATGTCGTGTCAAAATAACTCTAAGTTAACTTGGAGTTTCTGCAAGGAATGTCGGTTTGTCTATCAGTTTGAATTGTTTACCGTTAGTCCTTTCTGCAACAAAGGACAAATGTCAGGTAGTGGTGCAACAACTACCTAGGACTACAAGACAAAACCAAGGACGAAAATGACAGCTCAACCAATGGGATTTCAACAGCACTGTACCCTTCAGATTTGATTCAATCATCTTTACCCAACGGTCACAAGGTGCTCTTCCTATAAATAGCCTCCATTATTCAATAATGAAGGTTCCTGAGCTTCAAGAGATTCATTCCCAAGTGTTCAAGTTTGCTTTGAAGATTCAAACCCAGATATTCATATCTTCAAACCATCTCCTTAGCAAACCCAGTTTTCTTCATCAAAGCTTCAAGCCTAACAACCTTTCATACTTAGCCTTTACAGCAAAAGACTTCCATTTGCTCAGCCATCATTTAGATACTTAGAGCATTTGATTTCTTTTCACACACACACCCGATTTATATGATCACATAGATTATATACTTCAAAAACACGGTTGTTATTATAGCTTAGGTTAGACTTATTGTTTAGAGTTTAGATCATCTTGTAAAACCTCCTCTAAATTAATACAAGTCTAGTAGCTATTAGAAAATCCTAGACTAACTATCTAGGTAGAGGACGTATTTCATTTAAGAACGAACCTCTTCAATTTGTGTGTTTGATCTTTATTTTCTGTCTTGGTATTTATCTTTCTTGTTTGTGGTCTTTAACTTGTCTCCATATACGAAATGACTTGAAAGATGAATTGTGTTTTCCTTTAAACTTTAAGTTTAACTATTCAGTTGCATCATAGTGTTTTCTCAACCTGAGTCAAACCTCCCAACTCTTTAACTAACCTATTTGGCCAAACCGCAAACTCCGCTGTGCATTTTATCAGTTCGGTTCTTGTGCTTTGAACCGCAGTTGGCCAAACTGATAAGTACTCGGTTGATTTTAAGGGTATTTTCAAAAAAGTTTTGGACCGCTATTCACCCCCCCTCTAGCGGTTCTATACCCTTGTTACCTCTGGGACCAACAAGTGTTATCAGAGCATATCCACCAAACTTGTTTTTACAAGCTTAACCGCTTGGGTGCTGATCCAATGGCAAACACAAAACACCCATATGATGCAAACATCCATTCGAATCACTTACCGATTCTGGATGAAGATAGTTTTATCTTTTGGAAAGATAGGAGATGAAACACATGATTTCATGTGATCGTAGACTGTGGACCGCGGTTACTGATGGACCAATGTTCCTATGAAGCTAATCCATGTGCAGGAACCGAAGGAGAAGAAGATGAAGTTAGAAGTTAGAGAGTGAATTGACTGATGCAGACCGCATCAATGTGGATTTTGATGGAGAGCTATGTCCATGCTAGTGTCAGCTATTGACTTGGGACTCATTCTAAGGTGCTTCACTGCAAAACCGCAAAGGCTACCTAGGATGCTATAGTTGACTTTCTGGAAGGAGATTCAGATACAAAAAGAACCGCCTCTATCACAGAGAAGACTCTTGACTATTTTGTTAAAGATCCTAAGGAATCTCTTAGACAATGCTATGAGAGGTTTATAGATATTGTTAATGTGTGTTTTTCTCTTGGACATGTCTATTCTAATACAGATTTGACATGAGATTCATGCAAGCTCTTGGTAGCAAATGGCTGATCAAAACTACTAACATTGAAGACAACAAGGACTTGGAAGCTCTTGATCTTCGACACTTGTATGACATGCTGAAGTTTTTTGAATTCAAGCTTGAAGAGGTCCATAAAACCGAAAGCAGATTTAAGACACTCTCTCTAGCTGCATTCAACAGTACCTCATCTCCTGTCTACAATCCAGACCATCATCAAACCGCTCCTCCTCACCTCCATTTGCAAACCGCTCCTCCTGACCAAAATGCTCCTAGATTTAATCCTCAACCGCCCTCCCTGAGTATTACCAGCAGTCTCACCAATCCTATCCTCAATCACATCAACCATATCCTCAACCTTATCAATCTTATCAGCAGTCTCATCAACCTTACACTCCTCCTCAAAGTTCTTATGCTCAGAGTGTAGGATCACAACCCTCAAGTTCTACTCAAGTTTATTTTTGATGAAATGGATGATGAAGAATTTGCTTTGTATGTGAAGAAATACACCAAGTTCAGGAAAAACAATAGATCTCAATTTCCATCTAAAGGCCCAGCAAAGTTTTGACCCTCCACCAGATTCAACAAAACTACAGATCCCAAGACAAGGGATGACTTGGTCTGTTATAACTGCAGACAACCAGGTCATTTTGCTTCAAGTTGTCCCAAACCGCGTTATGAAGTCGCGCCAGCAAAGAAACCATTCAACAAGAAGTTCGTGAAAAAAGAGGAATGGTAGCTGACCAAGGAGATCAACCGCTGACATGGATGGGTTCAGACTCAGATGAAAGTGATGATGAAGAAACTGCTAATCTCTGTCCTCATTGGATTTGAAGAAAGAAATTGAAATTGACGAAAGCCTTCCCACTGCCAAATCATCAAATGAGTCAGTTTCACCTAAGACTCCTGAGGCTAGATTAAGCAAAGCTCCTACAACACCAAACTAACACTCCCGAGTTCAAGCAGACCAAAGTCATGATGACCAGGTACTAGAACGTGCTAATATTATATGTCAACAACACA